>BGPT01002084.1:81035-95958 GCA_003297045.1 Symbiodinium sp. clade C Y103 | reverse complement strand
AAACATATGTGTAAAAACATGAAAAAAGCTAAGTATGCTAAGTAATTTATAAGTATTTTAAGTATATTTTTTGATTTTTTTGAAAACAACTTAAAAAAAACTTATAAATACATATATGTTTGGTTTGTAACTTATAAGTCCGCCAACTTCACTTAAAAACTTACCGTACTTACCGTACTTGCAACATGCTGCACCATGGTTGCAAGGGGGTTGCAAGGGGGGTTGCAAGTACTTGCAAGTGGCCTAAAGCAAAAGCAACCACCAAGTATGTTAAATTACCGGAGTGTATGCACTGTGGTAAACAGCAATGAAAGACCAGGAGAAATCGGTGGCAATGGCAATTGTGAACTATCCCCAACTGGTGGTTTATGATTGGGTTTTCCACATTACATATGACTATTATAGAATTATAATCAGTCTGAGTTGCAAACTGCTTTGCGGAATTATATGTTTACTTTGATCATTGGCGGCCTGCAAATGGACGGAAAAGTGGGAAAATTGAAATTGAAAGAGATTGAAAGACCCATGAATATGAATTCAAAACCCTCTTCGGTATGTTTCGGTTTGTCTGTTCGTTTAGGCATGTTTAAAATCATGTCCAGGCTTTGGCTCTTTGGTGGAAGTGGTGCTGCTAGCGGCCAGCGCTTCAATGATTTGTGGATGTTCAACATGGACCTGCAACTGGATATGATTGCAAGCCATTCTGACTGGCTATGCGCTTATGATCACTTATGGGTGGAAATTAAGAAATTAAGGAGAGAGATATGGATGGATGGAGGGAGGGAGGGATGGATGGATGGATGGATCGATGGATGCATGGATGGATGGATGGATGGATGAATGCATGGATGGATGGATGGATGGATAGATGGATGGAGCGAGAGAGAGAGAGAGAGAGAGATTATATAATATATATATATACATAATTATATATACATGGGGTATAGTCCACTGTCCGTTTCCTTGCGGACTGGGGCAAGGGAAATTATGGGAATTTTGAAGCAGACAACTTACTTACAGATATAAAAGTCCTGATCTGGAGCAAACTTTCAGTATATAGGCTAGTGGCCCCCAAAGCGCCAAGAATGGGGGTGCAGTGGACACGGATGGGGTTGCAAATAGCAAACGATTCTCTTATAGTCCAGCATTGAAACCTATGCAGGCTGATGGGTGGTTGAAATTGGCGCTTCAAAAAGATATGCATTTTTTCCCGCCTACCATCTTCAGGAATTCGTCAAGACGATCAACATTCAATGATAGAATGATTAATCGTTTAGTCCGTTAACATCAAATGACCTGAAATGGTTGCCCCGTTACCCCCAATGATCTATCCATCCGTTAACATCCACATGATTCTGGAGAGTGACTTCAACATCCCAGAATGAATTTACGCCAGGTTGGTGAAGTATTGCATGTTAAGCTTTAAACATTGTATATAATATATATATATATATTATATTTATTTATTTATTTGTTTATTTATTTATTTATTTATCGTTATCATGTTTTTATCCAAAAAGATTCCTCTTTTTGCGATTGAAACTTTCAAAATTCACTCAGTTCCCAGGCAAATTTGGTCTGAGCTCGCCGGAGATAATGAGACAAGCCCTCCAGCAATGGACGATCATATCGCAGTGTGGGATTCAGGTTGGGCACGGTCTGCGCATGTTCCAACTCGGGTTTGCAGCAAGTCAGCAAGTCTTCTCTTTTTTTGAAACGCGAAAAAATATCGAAACATGGTTTACCACTATTGTAAAAAATACTTGGATTTTGCTGTTCCAACTTTGAGGTGTTTCTAGAAACCAATTGTGGCACATTTTGGGCAAGGGATCGATGGAAGCGTGATGAACCTAAAGTCCTCGAAATATGCCGGTGCTGGGCTGAAAAGCTCAAAAGAAAGCAGCTTCAATCCGTTCACAGTTTTGGATGATGGATGCTTTGATCTGGGGGAGCAAGACAAGCCAGCTCACTGGCAGAGATATGTCTTTCTTGGGGTGTCTTTTCCCAACTAAAAACACAAGGAATCAGAGATGCTGATCCCACTTGACTACATCACTGGCAGGTGGTTTGGCCCTATGGATCTTTGGAGGCAATGATGGCACAGAATTCCTACAGGACGGCGGCTTGATGCAGAGTTTTGGACCTGGTTGCAGGAAAATCTGCTGTTTCCACCCTATGATTCATTGGGGAAACGATGGGAAAACTTGCGACGAATTTCTGTTGAAAAACCAGTCCAGTCTCACCCCTTTGTGTGGCCTTTCTCAAGGCTCTTAATGGCAGGTTTGTGTTCGGGGAAGCATCCTAAAAATGAATAAAAATGTCCTACATGTCCAGGGCTCTAATTTATGGCCATGAACGAAGATTTTTCCTTTACCACAATATGTTTTCTTTTCGTACCCTGTTTTCAGACACCCCATTTGGGTCAGCACTCCTGCCATCAAGCTCGCTGATGTAGGGTGGCCTGCGCTAGTGAAAACCAACCTTGGAAATGGAAACCAGTCGATTTTCAAATGAAATCACCCCCATCTTCATGGAATAAATGTCATCTTTTATAGTTCCAAATTAACAATTCTGTCCAAAAGTTCTATAGCTACTTAGGCTATTGTAACATTCATCAAGGTAACCATAAATCATAAAAGATCTATCCAAATTGCTAAAAAAAAACACCCGACTTTTCCCGCAGGATCTATGGAAGTTCACTGCTGGAACTTGGACGCGCGTGCCAACTTCGCTGGCTCCGGGGCGTCGGGCCGGACATGTCGCGGCCTGGGATGACGTCTCTGCGGCCCTCTGGAGCCTTGCTGTGTAAACACCCGGTACCCGGCACCTGAAAAGTCACAACTGGAATGCACCAAAGAAGGCAATTGTTTGGTTTTTTTTGTGGAAAATCCTCTTCCAAACATTGGCGAAGCATTCTGGTTGGTTCAAGTTCCCTCTGTGAACATCACCTTCCAAAGCTATTTTTGGATACTTTCAGGGGTCCATGTTGATCACGGCAATCCCAGAACCGCCAGCGGGTCTGTCAGAATTGCCTTCTGCAAGATGACATGTTCAGCATGTTTCAGCCCTCACCAACGGAAGTTTAGGTCGCAGACTTCCGAGTTAAGGAGTAATGCCCAGATGTCATCACGTCATCATCATGTCAACCACAAAGGGAACATAGCAGTTCGCAGGTGGGAACAGTACAGGAGAGTCACAGAGTATGAGCGTGTGAAGTCGTGGGTGAAACCACGTTTGGGCGCGAAAGTAGGGTCTGTGTTTGCGGTTGCGGGCCTCGAACTGGGAAAGCTGTTGACGAAAAGTGCACCAGACTGTAGCGAGAGCTCAATTTGCACTTCAGAGCACTTTTGGAAGATGAGGTTGGAAAAAAGTGCACGCAACTGTGAGAGCTCGATTTAAAAAGAAAGAAAGCCAAGACTGGCATGCTCGGAGTAGGGCGCAAAAGTCCACAATGTTGACGCTACGAGCACGTGGGTCGATTTGGTGCGACGCTCCTGCTATGCGGGTTTGCAACCAGCTGTACCCAAACACACTGGCACGGCAGCGAGCAGCAAAGCATGAGTTATGCTGCGACGCTCCTGCCTTGCGAGATTGCATCTGGAAGTTACTAAACGCATTGAAACACCTGCGCGAAAGGCAGTTCTTGAGCATACGCTTACTCTTGGGCTTTGCGGGAGTGCAGCTGGAGGTCGTAAAACGCATCGCAATGGCTGTGCGAAGCGAAGAATTGTGTTACAGAAGCTAGAGAAGAAGTAGCTCAGAGAAGAAGTAGCTGAGATAAGAGGCAGCTCAGAGAAGAAGTAGCTCAGAGAAGAAGTGCCTCAGTGAAGAAGTAGCTCACTCATCCATTCGTTCGCTCATTCCTTCGTTCTTTCATTGATTTCTTGATTGATTGATCGATCGGTTGGTTGGTTGATTGATCCATTCAATCATTCCCTCCTTCCTTCCTTCCTGCATGCATGTATTCATTCAAGCATTCACTGACTCATTCGCTCACTCATTCTCTCATTCACTCCTTCAGTCATCCATCCATTCATTGATTCATTGGTTGAGTCATCCTTCATTCACGTATTCCATCTTTCATTCATTGGTTTACACCCATTAACTCATTCATTTGCTCATTCATTCATTCATTCATTCATTCATGAATTCATTCATTCATACATTCATACATTCAGTCATTCATTCGATCATTCATTCATTGACCCACTCACTGATTCATTCATTCATCCATTCATTGGTTCATTGATTGATTCACCCTTTCATTGCTTCATTCACTGATTTCCTCATTCATTGACTCATTCGTTGCTTCATTGATTCATTCATTGGTTGATTCAGTGGTTGATTCGTTTTTCATTCCTTCATTCCTTCATCCATTCTGTCATGAATTCAGCCAGCAATTCATTCATTCAGTCCGTCGTGCACTGGTGCTTTCATGTCATTTTAGTGGCATCTCAGCAACCATTAGCGCAGTCCCTGATGCACCTCACATCTTCAAAATTTCATTGCATTTGCATCTCACAGCCATTGTTTTTTCTCGAAGCCGGGCACCACCTGGTAAGATCTTACTGCAGAATCTTCTGGAAGATGTGTTTATATATTTATTGTTATATATAGTACCAGTTAGGTAACCCCAAAAAAGATACAGAAATAACATCCCCTTATATAACATAGTGACATATGTTGGCCTTCTTCGGGATTACTGTAAAGCTATGTTTGCTTGTCAGCTGAACAAATTGCGCCCAAGGATTCATGGTGGCTATAGCGGCTATGATATAGCAGATCTGCATCAAGATACCTGGAGATTCGACTCCTCTGGGGTCGACGGTTGGTCGCGCATCAGTTCCGTTTCAGTGTCACCTTCAGCCAGGGCCCAGCACGTTGGGGCCTGGGATGCAGCTGGTGCTTTCTGGATCCATGGGGGGTACAATGGAAGCCCCTTGGCAGCTGGGGGTTGTGCCATCTTGGCATCCTGAAGAGATTGAAAAGTTGTTCTGGTGTGGTGGGTTTGAATCAGTTTCCATGTTCACCCGTATTTGGCAACATCCAATGTTGATGGACTCCAGCAGTACTATAGATATGATAGTCTCATAATCTATCCAATTTTGTAAAGGAACCAGGTTTATATACATTTGGTCACCATTTTGCATGGCAGATTGTGTTCAGATTCAAGCATTAAATGGGTGTGCGTCACTGGCCCGTCATTCCCGTTCGCAAATTGTGATGATCCAAGTCCAAGTGGACAAAAAACACAGCAACAATCATCATAGCGTCCTGTTTTTGGTCCTTCTTCTGAGCCTCTGAGCCGTCAGCACCACAACCACCACCACCACAACAACACCACCACCACCACCACCACCATCATCATCATCATCTAGTCATCATAGTCATCATAGTCATCATCATCATAGTCATCATAGTCATCATAGTCATCATACTCACCATAGTCATCATAGTCATCATAGTCATCATAGTCACCATACTCACCATAGTCATCATAGTCATCATAGTCATCATAGTCATCATAGTCATCATAGTCATCATAGTCATTATCACCATTATCACCATTGTTGGCGGCCCAAATTCATAGTTTTCCCACACCAGTAAAATCGGTTGCCATTATTTGTTGGTGGCTCACCCCGGTTACCCCCGTTTATGACTGGACTAGCCCTACTCACCCTCCTTACAACATCTTGCAACTGGTGCAATCACCCACTGCAAATTGAGCATGCACACCCTGAGCCGCAGCGGACAGTCGCTGTATCCTCGCCATCACGGAGGAAGCTCGGGGAATCATCAAATCATGTCAGCAGGCCTTGATTAGTCAAGTTGCTGGTGTATCTGGTGTCAACTCATGTAATTGATTCATTCTTTAAAAAAATGAAAAAAAATGCTGTCTAAAAAACTGCTGCCTCCTAATTACAAGTTTTTGGAAGATCTTTTTGGAGGGATGCAGTCCTTCATGCCCAACCCCCCAACCCATTAAGGCCGTTAAAGAAACTTTCTAAATTCCCCCCTTCTGGGCCAAACCCTAATTAGTTCCTTGAAAACCAACAGCTTTGCAAACCATGTTAAAACCAATTGGAGATTGGTAAAATGGTAAAATCCCATGCGTTTCTTGAAATCATTGTGGATCGTTTCTATGCCTTTATATGGTTTAAACACCACATCAATCAACAATTAACTGAAGTAAATCACATTAGTTGAACATCATTAAGCCACACAAATCCACCTCGGCAAAGCCTGGTAGTTGAGGTGTTTGCAACGACCTCTGGAAGCTGCAGGTTGGCACCTCCCTCTGGCACCGCGTGGCTCCCGTGAACTCTGCAGGGCCTTTAGGTCGCATGTACCACGCAGCTGCCTGGGATGGAACCACTGGAGTTTGGTGGATCCATGGCGGGGTGGACGAGAACCACATACCACAAGGCTGGTTGATTTGGGCCAGATGATGGTTGTGATATGTTGTGATACGATGTGAAAAAGTGATCCCAAAAAAGAATGCGTATACATCTGGATAGTTTGATCAGATTAGATTTGATATGTAAGTTGAACTTGTGGGTTATCGATGGTTATCACCATATCAATCCATGTATCATCCGTATCATGCCCATGATCCCATGAATGTGGAAGTTAGAGAGCCAAACATGGAGGTTGCGCTACACATGTTCAGGAGTGACCTATTTGGCCTGTCTCACCAAAGATGATGGGGTGAGGGGCAGAGGGGTCCAAGAAGTGGTTTACGATGGTTTACGTGAGATATGGCAATTGTGACAATATGACCAGATACATGAAACGTGGCGA
Source organism: Symbiodinium sp. clade C Y103 (assembly GCA_003297045.1). NCBI lineage: Eukaryota > Dinophyceae > Suessiales > Symbiodiniaceae > Cladocopium > Cladocopium sp. clade C. The sequence goes on along the minus strand of BGPT01002084.1, from coordinate 89,157 downwards.
AGCATGCAGTGGCAGATGGTTGTTCCAGCAACCCATATTTCAAGATTTGGTAAACAACAAATGTGATATGGTTGTTCAAACAAAATATGGCAGGGTGAGCAGCAAAAGTATGCAAATGTAGAGTATATTGTAGATAGGATAGATTTCTGAGTTTTTCTTGCAATGATGCTATCGGTGAGGTGAATGATTCGATGCACTTTGATGCAGAGATACCTATAGCCAATCCTTGGGCCATAGTGATTTCTCACTGTTTCAGCTAGCTAGAAAATTACATAAAATGACCAAACCAATCCAAATCATGCAAAATTTTTGGCGTTTCTGTAACCTCGTAGTTGTCCAACAGCAAGTTGCATGAAGTTGCATGTGGTTCTAGCTGCTAGGTGATCTCTGGGGATTCCACACGGCAAGCCACTCTTGGTGCCTTGGCTTCGGTTGGAGGGAAACAGGTGTCCGAGAACCCCCCGGATGGCCAGGAGAAATGGAGGAATCATGATTTCCTGCAACAAAAGTTCGATTCAACCAATCCATTAAAGGAAATTGACGCGGAAACATGTGGCTTATCTACTGAAGTGGATCGGGAGTTGCGTTTCCCAGGGTGTCCCACTTTGATTCAAGCGGGTAATTTGCCAACTTCATTGGTTGCAAATACCCTTTCTTTTTTTGTTTTTACTTGATTTCCTCTCATTAAAAGGAAAAAAAATCCTCCCATCCATTCATTGGGCTGATTTCCATGCAAAACAAGGGAAAGTTGTAATTTGCCGGAACACCAAATCCATGGGTTTCAAGGGTTTCCCCCATGTTTTTCCGTCCAAGCTTCCCGGATTTTCGGCAGGTTTCAGGTGTCCCTCCTGGCACCGTTTTGGGGACCTTTGGGACGCTACAACCACGTAGCCACCTGGGTCGCCGACGGCCTTTGGATCCACGGGGGGCAGCAGCCCAGTGGCTCCATGCGGATGGATTTGTGGAGCTATGAGCCTGGCGGCTTTCGAAGATATTCAGTGCAGATATTTTTTTTTATATACCCTCTGGTTATTTAACATAGCCATGGAAAATGGTTATTTATTGATGATGTTCCCATTAAAACCTCAATTTATAGGGGATTCTCCATGGCTATGTTAAATAACCAGAGGGTAACTCCAATTTTTTTTGGGATACGTATCTAATGAGGATATCATAAGGGTAATGAATGTCATCATCTAGGGTTTTTTTAGAGGATATTTTTTGGATCATGACCGAATGATCATTTCACATACCCTGTGGTAATCAAACATGGTTTAATGGAAAATCTACCATGCTTAGTTGATTTCCCAGCAAGAAACCTCCATCTACTTGGTGGATGTTCAATTGCCATGTTTGATTACCAGAGGATAGCTATGGAACATCACCATCTTTAAGAGGTAAACAATCCATTATCAAGGGATCATTTCCCATAGCCATGTTAGTTTACGGGAGGATACAGATGATTTGTTTAGCAATCCAAACATGGGAAAAAAATGTGAACATTTTCAGCTATGGGCAATCAAACAAGTTTACGGATAGTTATGGGATGTTATGGGCCATCTTCAAAGATCCATATCAAAGTGTGTACGAAAAGATGGTGGAACTGTGTGTGTTTTTTTGTGACAACATTGCATGATTGTTGAATCCCAATTGTATCCAATTGTCATTGATTAGAGATGGGATTGGTTTACTTGCTCTCACAGGTGAAATATGGTAAAATACTAACAAATATGCACGTGCATTATTCAACGGTGAAACAGGGTGAAACTACTTATAACTGTCCAGTGGTGAACGGAGGGAGAGGTTTGGACCTATAGCTATATCTATGTTCCCAACGACACGTAAATCGCTACATCTATTGGTCATGTCTCCTGCAATAGATGGCCTGAATCGCTTTTTCGTGCAATTCCACGTTGCTTCATACATTAGCACGGGGGAATCTATTGGGAATAATGTCACATATGCAAGCTCAATGACAAAAAACAAATTTAGGCACCCACAGGGAAAACTTAGGTAATGATTCACTTGGATTTCGGGTATGTCAGCTGGCCCAATATTCATCCACGTCCCATTGATACATATTTCATTATCATTCATACTAATAATAATGATAATAGAATATAATATAAGATAATATAACATAAGATAATACAAAATAAAATCATATGATATAATAGAATATAATACAATATGAAATGATATGATATAATTGATATAATGTAAAATATAATACATTTAACACATATTATTATTGTCAATCATTTCTATTATCATATTGTAAATGCCAAAGTGTTTCCCATTTATATGCCATAGTAATATCATATCATGACATATTAATTATCCCCTCAATGATATACATTAAAGATGATACATGAAACAAATCCAAATTCGGGGAGCCCAGATCACCCCAGATGCAAGGTAGTGCAGCGTTCACCAGCTTCACGGAAGCTGGGTTGGAGATGGGTCGAAGTGCGAGGGTTCTAGTGAAGGTCACCAAAAATATGGAAGGTAAGGTAATTGATCCACACCTAGAACCTCCAAATACCCCAAACATATGGTCACGGTACTAAAATTGTGGGGGAAGACACCATGTTTATGGGTAGACTTAGAGGCTCTAGGTACTAAGAAAATCTAAAATCGAAGTAAAAAGGTGAAAAGAGAACGGTCCAATATTTTTTTTTGGTGGTCAGTTGTGTCAGAAGATTCACTGCAGAGACCGAGAATGTTCATCAAAAATTGTCAACCAGTCTCAAATATATACTTGCATCAACAACTGCTATATGCAACATGCATGATTATATGTTTATTGATGTCATAGAAGATCTATTTTGATTGCTTGAAGTCCTGCATTGATTCGCCTTTTTTCGTTATGTCGCTATCACCTGCCCTCGCCAGGAGTCAACTGTGACCTCCAGCCCCGGGTCCCCCACCGGGTCCACCACATCGATGTCCACAGTTGTAGCGGAAGCAGCGGCCGGGCTGAATCCGGCGCCTTGGCAGTTGACTGGGGAAAGCATGTTGGGGACCCTGATTTTCAGACAAACTAACCGAGGAGGTTGAAACACCACCCAGACATGTTGAAGTGGGCAAATTGTGTCACAGGAATGTTGCACAACGACCAGCGCAGATAATACTTAGTAGAAGAAGGGGAAGAATTTTCAAAGTGTTTTAATATTTGTACAGATCGAGGTGGATAGTTGGACTGTGGTGGGCCCAGCGGTGAATGGCGGGGGGGCCAATTTTCCTTCAAACCATTTGGCCAGCAGGCTGCTTCACGTTTCTCCGAGGAGAATGAAATCCACAGAAAACCACCATTTTACAGTCCAATCTGCCGGGGTTCTGTGGGTTTGCTGCAGCATTTTCCATAAATCGATTCTGGCTGCTAATGGTCTTCAATTGGTCAACGGAGCTGAGAAGGCAATTATTTTAGCATTCTGACATGCTCTGACCATCTAGTCGACCAAGAGCTCAGTTCTCCCAAAAAGAAACCATGGATGGTGGGGAGTTGAAGGTGATACTCATGAGGCCGAAGTCCTCCTGGTGAAGGAGATGACTTGGTTGGGTGGGAAGTCCTGCCTTTGTAACCTAGTAAGGGCCATTTAAAATCCATTTATCAGGATGATCATCCATAATAATTATCTTTTTGTCCTCCATGTCCTTTTTAAGTCCCACCAATTGGGCAGTGTTGTTTCTGTCTTGTTTTGGGTTGTGCCTCCCATTGAAACTGTTTCACCCAGTCGCTAAGGTCAGTTGGGCTATCCTCTTGGTGGCCTGCGTTGGTCTGTGTACTCTACTGGTGCTGATGGCGCTGATGGCAATGACGTTTGGTGGCCACCTGAAGCGGCTGCTGACGCCGTTCAAGAGGACGGCGGTCATGCCACCTCGCCTAAAAGACGGTGAAAGTCAATTGGGGGTTTCCGTAAATGGAGGATCTCCAAAATAGTTGGTTTAAAGTTTAAAATGGAACATCCTATTCAACTGGATGATTCAGGGGTACCCCCATTTTTAGAAACCTCCAATTACAAAACTAACGTACGTGGATGTTTGTAGATGTGGCACTGTCACAGCTGAATCAGGAAACATCAGGAAACTCCAGACAACTTGCTGGACCCAGTGTGTTTGGTGTAAACCATGAAATCATCTCATGGTACTGTTTAGAGGACATGTTGGCAGGCAACAGAAATGAAGGTCAAATTCCCACTACACCATCAAATTCCAGTTGTCAAGAAACATTGGTAAACTCTGGCAAATCCCAGGAAAACCTTGGAATATCATGGGAACATGTATCAAGCAATTCTTGGGATGTTCATGAATTGGAGGGCATCGCAAAATATGTAACTGTGGTTAAATGTTTGTCACGCTGAAGGTGCCCAACGGCAAGCATGAAAGGTGCCCAACCCGAACATGAAAGGCGCCCAACTCGAGGCATGAAAAGTCTCGAACGGAAGGTGAGTGTATACATGTGTATACAATATATGCATATTAGACAACATGTATAATATGTTATATATATATGCATACCTAGATATGCCTCGAGTCGAGTTGGGCACCTTTGCTCGAGAGTAGTATGTCCAAATAGCTGGGCCTTACCTCCAAGTAATTGAGAAAAATGCCAGTCGTGTACATGTTCAATGCTTTTAAAGGGACTTGCGGCTCACTAGTTCATGATCATAGGTCAAGCCCAGATAGCCGTTTTGAATAGAAAATGATATCGTAATCATCCAGTACCAGTTCCTGATGCAAGCCCAAGCACCTGGATCCGAGGCCTTTGCGAGAATCGCAGCTGAGCTGAAGGGATGACCCAATCATTGACCATCCCAAAATGGGTTTCTTATTGGGTGGACCCCTATTTGGGATGATGTAAAATGATAACCCTGGGTAGCTTAAGGGATTCCAAAGTGTTGGTTTATCACATCTGGTAGATTAAATCATGAATATTATAATACCTAGGTCTAGGTTGTTGACAAACTCTAAGAGATGGTATCAAGGACCAACATCCCAGAGGCAGTTTCAGGCGGCTTCCACACAAATTTGCATGCAATAATAACGCCATTGATCTACATACACGCGGAGTTGTGTTAAAACTTAGAACACCAACAATCCAATGGTTGATCATCGTGCTCCCCATTGAAATCGCCGATTTTGTGGCATTTTGTTGTATCCCCCCTTCTCATGGCCAAAAAACACACCTCTCCCAACTTCAGATTCTCTTTCAGGAACAGCCAGCTCTTGATGGAGCCCCCTATCTCCTTGCCTTTGCCGGTGCCTCCGGTTCCCATGGCTGTGGAGTTTAGGGACCTTCCAGCCCTCTATGGTGACGGCGAATGGGTTCTGGACATTCCGGAAGCAACTGACGGTGGCGAAGCTGGATTTCTGGCATGCGGTAGTTGCATGTAGTCATGTAGTTGTCAAGTCATGGATCAAAAGAATAAACAACCATCTCGAGCCCCAGAAAGAATCCAGAAAAATCTGTTCCAAAGTATGGATGGTTTATGACAGGTGTCACGACCCCCAATACCCCACAGGGGCTGGAAGTTTCTCGGGTGAAGAGGAGCCAGCGGACTTTTTTGGAGTCTCAGCTGCCAAATGGTTTTGTCGTTTTCTCCAGAAACGCCTTGGGGTTGCTATGGGCTACCCCCATGTTACCCCTTTCTTTTCGCCACTTGAGATGGGGAAAATGAGTTTCTTACATTTATCGGATGATTCTCTTAACCACCACCTCTGGACAGACCCCAATGCTCTGGCTTGACTTACGCAAACCGTTTCGATTTCGTTACAAGGCACGTGTGAAGATGATCTATCATATGTATCCTTGTGCCCTACTTGAGGGTGTGTTGCTTTCGTCCCGGCATTCTTCTAGAATCAATCAGGCAAGCATTTCTAATCCCTTCCCCCTATAACTAAAACTCCCCCAATTAATAAAAAAACGCGTGGATTTGCACTTTGGATTTTTTTGGTTGCTGACAATTGCGTTTTGAATTGTGGTACTTGAGAATCAATGGGAAAACAAGATGGTGAAATAATGTGAAATAGTGGTTTCTACCTCCAACCAATAAAAATGGAAGGAGACCTGATGTTTTGTAGTGGGTCCCATCACAATTTCTACCCAATTTCTATGTTTTTGAATTAAGGTCAATATTTGATTAGTAGGGGAAAGCTTCGAAATCCAATTGTTGGCACTATTTTAAAGGGGTTTTAATAAGCGATTTAATCAATTTTGAAATCGAACATTTTATATTTATTAAGGTGTCGGTTCTGATTAATTAGGGGCACCCCAATACAAAAAGAAACCTAATAATAGTAATAATATGTAATAATATGTAATAATATGTAATAATATGTAATAATATGTAATAATATGTAATAATATGTAATAGCAAAAATAATGATAATAATAGATCACTGTGTTTTTTATTTGGGGAGGGGGGGGGGCGTGTTTTAGTAGTAGGGGAAAGAGATTAGAAATGGATTCTCTCAGTTTTGGCCAATTCGTTTTTCTGTCCAAGGTGTTGGGATGTCCCATCCGGGGCGGCGGTGTGACGTGTGCCTGCGGAATCGTTTCGCTTGTGCCCGCACATGTCTTTCGACTTGAACAGCAGGGTTTGGCCCCAGAACGGAAGAAGCAGGCATGGATATACACGTACAGCGCCTGCCACGCGAAATGCGTCTGCCACGCGAAATGCGTCTTTGCAGATCCTCCTCAACTGTCCCACTGTTTTTGAAAATGCTACAAAACCCACACGTTTGACTCACCTTTGACAAGGTGCAGAATCCATTGCGCCACAGAAAACCACATCCAAACTTCAAGATATGGTCCAAGACCCTCAGATTTTAACACTTTTGACTTGCGTTCGCGCCACAGCGGCGTGCACTTTTTAGACATCTCAACTGCCAAAAGCGTTCCGGAGCTGAGGCCTTCTAAATTTTGAGTTCGAAATGTGCTTCGCACCACAATGCCGTGCACGTTTTGGACATCTCAACGTCCAAAAGTGCTCCGAACGCGTCAGCTTTTCACATTTTTTAATCGAGCTGTGCTTCGCGCCACAACAGCGTGCAATTGTTGATCTCTCATCTGGCCAGATGGTTCTGCACCCGCCGCTTTAGTGAGCCTACTTTTCGACCCTCCAGAGCCACAAAACATTGGAAAAACACAGTGTTTCGCGATGTTTCGCGACTTTCTACTTTTTTGCGCATCTGCATCTTCTTTCTTCTTCCCTTTTCTCTTCTCTGCCTCTTCCCATCTCTGCTGTTCCATCTGTCCATATTGTCGGAAGTTTGACGTCTAAATTTCCTTCAATGGCATTCTATAGCTACATGATGCTACATGTATTCACAACATGCGCCCAGCTTCTCTCAAGCCCGCCCCTAGTCCCCAATTCCCCCCCAAGTCACCTAAAGGTAGACCCTAAATGTTTGTCCTTTTTCAGAGCTGGATTTCTGGCATGCGGTAGTTGCATGATGTTGCATGTAGTCATGTAGTTGTCAAGTCATGGATCAAAAGATATAAACAACCAGCTCGATCCCCAAAAAAAATCCATCCAAGGAATGGATGGTTTATGACAATGGTTAAGGGCGTCACGACCTCAATACGCCACAGGGGGTGGCCGTTTCTGAGGTGAAGAGGAGCCAGCGGACTTTTTTGGAGTCTCAGCTGCCAAATGGTTTTGCCGTTTTCTCCAGAAATGCTTTGGGGTTGCTTTGGGCTACCCAATGTTACAGTCAAGTGGTTTAGTCGCATCGATTTGTGCTAAGTGTATATAAATGTCCGTATTAGCTTGCGAGAAACATTTGGAGGGGGGTCGCATCGATTCTTNATTTGTGCTAAGTGTATATAAATGTCCGTATTAGCTTGCGAGAAACATTTGGAGGGGGGTCGCATCGATTCTTTGATTTAGTTGCTCCTTTGCGGGTTTGTGCAGATCTTTTCATATATCGTTCCCCAATGCTTTGCTTCTTTCTGCTGCTATTTGTTTTCTCCGCCGTGCTTGCTTGCTTGCTTTCTCTCTCTCTCTCTTTCTCTCTCTCTCTTTCTCTCTCTCTCTCTCTTTCTTTCTCTCTCTCTCTTTCTCTCTCTCTCTCTCTCTCTCTCCTTCTCTCTCTCTCTCTCCTTCTCTCTCTCTTT
>BGPT01002084.1:29460-80181 GCA_003297045.1 Symbiodinium sp. clade C Y103 | reverse complement strand
GCTGCTGCGGCTGTTGGTATGATGCGGCCGCTGCTGCTTCTGGCCAGCCTTTGATTGCTTGTGTGCTTCTCCTTTCTCCCTGACCTGCTTGGCGTGGCCGCCTGCTTTCCAACCTGCCTGCCTGCATGCTGGCTGGCTTGCCTGCTGCCTGTGAGCTTGCTTGCTTGCCCGCCTGCCCCAGCCGGTGTGCTTGGCGNCCAACCTGCCTGCCTGCATGCTGGCTGGCTTGCCTGCTGCCTGTGAGCTTGCTTGCTTGCCCGCCTGCCCCAGCCGGTGTGCTTGGCGCGGCCTGCTTGGTTGGCTGCTTGCTCATCTGCTGACTTTTGGCTCACGGTGTGCCAATGGGAAACGCTCCTTCCAAACACGGTCTTTTGATGTCTTCTTCAAAACACGGTGTGGCTTGCAAAAGACAGCATGCAATTACTTTGCCGTGGCTTAGTCGTGGCGTGGTGTGCAATAGGATCTTGCTGCACGATCCAAAGATAAAGTTTGTATTTTCACATGAAACGCATTGTAAACATGAATTGATGTGACCCTGATGTGACCCCCTCGCATCGATTTCTCCGCAGGCGAGCTGTATGGATTTGGAAAAACATGATGTGACTAAACCTCCCGACTGTACCCCTTTCTTTTCGCCACTTGAGGTTGGGAAAATGAGTTTCTTACATTTACTTCGGATGATTCTCTGAACCACCACCTCTGGACAGACCCCAATGCTCTGGTTTGACTTTGTCACAGTTTGCATAGGTGAATGATGGTGGATGACATTTTTTCCTGGGTGCCACTTTTCAGAGATCACTTTTTGACACTGTAAACCGTTTCGATTTCGCTACAAGGCACTTGTGATGATGATCTATCATATACGTCTATGTATCCTTGTGCCCTACTTTGGTGTGTGTCGCTTTCGTCCGGGCATTCTTCTGGAATCAATCAGGCAAGCGTTTCTAGAAATTTAACCTCGAGAATCTACAGAACTGTTCAATTGTAGGCACGGTTCTACACCTCGAAGCAAATCCCAAGCAGTTCTTGTGATTTCTCTCAATTTTGGCCAATTCGTTTTTCTGTCCAAGGTGTTGGGATTTCCCATCCGGGAGGGCGGTGTCGCTTGTGCCCGCACATGTCTTTCGACTTGAACAGCAGGGTTTGGCCCCAGAACGGAAGAAGCAGGCAATAGAAAGCACATTCCATTGATCATTGAAAAGTTATGGTCATTCTGGATATATGTATATATATATATATGTGTGTGTGTGTGTGTGTGTGTTTTTTCTTTAACCAAGCTCCCAACTTGCCCCAAGTCCCCCTCTAGTCCCCAATCGCACTTCCCCGAAGTCCCCCCCAAGCCCCCATGTCCCTCTCAAGTCCCGACTGGCCCCAAGTCCCCTCCAAGTCCTTTAAAAATGTACCCTAAATGGTTGAATCTTTACATTGGGAAGTGTCGCATGTGGACATTCTGTAGCTACATGCGTTCACAACATCCACCCAACTTCTCTCAAGTCCTCCCCAGCCCGGTAGAAGTAGACCCTGAATGGGTGAATCTGCGCAGAGTACCGGGTTCCTTAAGTGTATATTTAGATGTGAGCGCAAGTGATCTATTTTGGTGGGCGCAAGCGACCCTCCACCCCACAGGCCTGTTGGTTCCTTCGCCGAAACGGAAAAACTGGGCCAGCAGATGGGACCCGGATGCTGTGGAAGAATTTCAAACAACCTCAAACATCGTCACCCCAAGATATTACGCCCAGATGGCTTGTTACATTTGTATTCGAAGTGATCCGTCTTCCATGTTTTATTCTTATGAGTTCCCGTCATCTTTGTCCCTCTTCTTCAGTCGATGACTTCCGTTTTGCGTATTTGTACATATATATATATATATAACTATAATATAACATTATATAAAGTAATTGAATTGATATAATATATATATATATATCTGTGTGCGTGTGTTAGTTGCATATGCGCGTTATTGCGCGTTGGCCTTTCCTATTCCCCTTCAATTCTGCGAGTCTATTCCCCAAATTCACAGTTTTCTGCCAATTTTACAAGCAAAATCGACTGTGGGGTCCGTGACTCAACCCCGAAATCTTCTGATTCGTTGAGTACATGTACGGTATATCCCGTCATTTTGCTGTGGCATCCTCCATTTTGGGTCAAATCCCCTCACTTGTTTGATTTATCTAGGCTGGTTGCATCATGTCAAATGTGAAGTCCCTAATTTTGTCGGCTACATCCCATTTTTCACTTCGAAAGCGAGATGTTGGGTCCCCATTTTCCTGACAGGTGGCCCAGCAGCATCCGCAACAGCTCCCGCGCCGAGTGTGGCCCAAGGGGCTTCCAGACCGTGCAACTGGAAGGGGCCAGGCGGGTTGGATGCCACAGGGGAGAGAGACTACCTGGCACAGATGTGTTTGCAGGGTATCTAAGATTCGCCCGGATTGGATTCACCCATCTGGCTTCTCTTGGGACTTCTTTGGGATGAACGGAAAACAATCCTGGCGAATCGTGCATTTGTAGGATAAAGGTAGGAAGGCAAACTCTTTTTTGCAAAAGGTATTGTCTAGTTTGCTGCGTTTTTTTTCCAAAGAGCAAAAACCAGGATGTGAGCAGGCATACGATACGCCAGTGCTGAGGGAACAGAAGCCTGTAAGACGAACATGCGCACAGTTGACTCGGAGTCGCAATCCGACTAAGCCGATTTAGTCCGGCAGGAGCTTTTGTTAGGAATCTCAGTCTCAAAACCGCAACATGATCAGAGATGTCAAAGCCATTCAAAGCCTAAGGACGAAATGCTGAAAAAAAATGCAGAGAAACAGCACCTCTGGAATCGTTTGGGTATCCCGGTCAAGGAACCCCATGAAACAAAGGCACGTCTTTCGAGTGGAACAGACGTCTTTGGATGTTCCCTGAAGTCAATCTTGGGATGCTGGACCCACAAAGTTGGTCATGTTGAGTGCTAGATTAAAGAATTGTTTGATGGTGTTGATCATTTTGACCCATATCTTGTGGCCTACTGGAAGGCGCAGGTCCAGTTACAAGTGGTTCCATAGCCATAGTATGCCATGGTTATGGAAGTTATGTTTCAACTTGTGGGGGTTCCTACCATGCCCTGCCATACCGGCTAAATGAGCCCAACATTTGGCGCAGGACGCAAGACGATGCTCAGGGACTCGCAAGAAGGGGGGGAGTGTCTACCTGCCTTACCTGCACCCATCGGCCAAGCCAGCGGCCCTTCACTCTTCGAACCACAGCTCTCGGTGGAAGAACCTTCAAGATCCTTGGAGTCTGATGTTTTTTTTTGGATTTCCCGATTTCCCGCATGATTAATGGAATGTTTAACTATGTTTAGCTTATTTTGGGCCAATTTCAGACAAATAGGATCTGAGATGATTTGGAGATGCGCAGCTTTGCAGTGCCCTTCACCGCCTATCGCCCTTCCTGATCTGACCCTACAAGGCCGGGCAGACGTGTCTCACCTACAGGTCCTGATGGGATCTGCTAGTTGTGTGTGTGTGTTGTTGGCATTCGGCCCTGTTGATTTCAGGTCCACAGTCAGAGCCCTCCAAAACCCACTGAATTCCACGATGAAGATTAGATTCTGAAATTCAATCTTGGTGTAATATGATTATGACATATTATGACAATGTCACATGATGATATTCCATTGCTAATTTTCATCACCTCTTCCCAAAGAAAAAGGCTTTGAGCCCCAGGGCCCCGGAAGATCTCAGAGCTGGCGCCGGTGCTTTGGCGACCGCCGGTGCCTCCGCCGGTCGCATTTCGTGCTCCGTTGCCGATGCCGGGGGGCGGCGCTCCTCCCACACCCGCCACGGATGTGCCGGGGCGGCCCTTCGTGCCGCTGGCCACGCAGTATGCGGAGCTGCTGATGGAGCCGGCGATGAATCCAGACCCACCGGGGGCACCACCGGAGCCCCCCCCAAGGCCCAGGAGACGACGATCCGGCCATCTCGACACGAGATTTGGCAGCCATGACTGGTAGGATCTGGTGAGTTTGAAGGATGTGTTTTCTGTTTTCAGAATTCCCGCCCATTTTCATCAAATGGAAGGGTGAGCATCAATGAACTCTCCAATCATGGGGTTGAAACTATCAATTTGTGCAAGAAAACCGATGGAGTGTTGGGCTGGAGTATTCCAATTGTGTGGACATGTCGATTTCGTTCTTGCCGTGGTTGTGGTTGTGTTGATGGACACAGCGACCAGGAGCACTGCACTGCAGTGTTTTCGAATCACAACAAAAAGACATGATAGGAGATCCTGAGATCATAGACTCTTGGTGCCCTTGCTTTCCAGATGCAAAAAGTGATGTTGCTTTGAAACAGTGCTATAAACAGCTACTCGTATGTGGAAAAATGCCTAATGAATCAACCAAGTGACCACAGCCTCCGTAGTTTTAACATGTTTTAACTGATTTTTTCCAAGAACATCTAAGATTTTCCGTGTTTTATCCTCAAGTATATGGGAGTTTCATGGAGTTTCTGTAAAGGCTCCCCTTTACCACTTCCCGGTCTGCAAGGATACCCCAAGGCCGTTCCATGTTTACCGTCATCCAATCAACCATTTGCAAAAATCAACTGAGTGAAAATAACAATTCTGGTTTTCGAAGCAAATTACCCAGTTCCTAAAGTTTGCTCAATGGCACATCTACAGGCCTATTCCATTCCATGGTTTAGGATTGGATTTTGAAAATATTGAAAATCGTTTCCCACATTAAAAGCAACGAGACATATTTTTTGTTCAGAGCTCATGACAGTTCTCCTATCACATTCTCCATAGATTGACTTCAGATAGGGATTACCACCATCATTGTCCTTCATTTTCTACTAATTAAAGAAAGATACAATTAATTAATAGTTGATGCAAATTGGGGTTCATTTCCCATTCTCAGTCCTCTAGAAAGGAATCAAAAGTGGGGGTAAGTCCGCAGAAAAAAATGGATCATCCGGCTGCCGAGGACCCTAGGAGGTCCGTACTGGACTGCTCCAGGGCGCACCCCTACACCACCAGGTTTGAAGAGGAGCCCAGGACCGGCACGTTGCTTGGAACGCCGTTGGTTGCGTAACCGGAGGCCGTTGGGGGCGGGGATCGTCTTCCTCGCGGCTGTAAGAGACGACTGGGATCTACCGTTAGCCCAAAAAAGATGCTGAACATGTTCAATTGATCACTACATTTCAGTCGGATTGCACTTTTCTATCTTTTTGGGGGGACCCTTGAGGACTGGTGAAGAGATGAAGCTGCAGCAAGTAATATAGGCATTGATTGGTTGAGTTGGCCACAAGAAGCTCATCTTTGCGCATTGCTCCAGAAAGATCTGTTTAAATGTGTTTCAGCATGTTTCAACTGCATGTGTCATGGCCAAATCACCTGTGGTAAATCCAAGAATAAGAACCCATCCCAGTAACCCACCACTTGAATTCCTTTTGAGGGCTTTTATACATCGTCCCATTACTGCTGGGCATGGGCCAACGAAGCCAACCCCCGTTTTTTTTTGCGGATGGGGATGAAGGGTGCTCCTACATCGCCTCTGAGACTACAATCCTCAAATTCGCGACATCCGCGGCTGGATACCTGGTCATGGCTTTGGCCCGCCCACCCGGCATAGATGACATCGCAGCCAAAAATGTGACGGGCCGATCCATCAAAGCTATGGATTCGAGTTCTTTCCTTGCCAAGCCATGTGGCTTTTGCGTTATTTGTAGGTAGGTCGAAGCGCCCCGCGTTCCCTGGCAATTCACCTCTCGGGTATAGCTTGAAGACCAGGTGAAACGGAGCCATGCGAGTTGGTCCAAACATGTCCAAACATGGTGCATGTAACTAGCCCCAAATCCAGAGGTTTATCATAATGTTTCTCACGAACATTGCAAGGTCAATGATTTGTGTTTTTCTGAACCAACTGAACCCAGCTATTTTATACTATGTTATTATTTTGCCAAGGCATTTGCTCATGAATAATAGCTGCTGGTTGATTTGCCAATGCTCTCGGGGCCAAAAGGGAGTCGAGCCGAAACGGGCTCGAGCTCTGTTAAACAGTGGCGATGGGGAAAGCCAAGAGATTGGAAGAACCCATCAGCCCGTTCGTAACTTCAATATGGGGGTGTCTCAAACCCCGGAATTTCCGATGATATCCGATGATGTTATTGTATGTTATTGTCAAAACCTCGCAAACTATGGGGGAAACATAATCGAATCTATACCATGGACAAGATGGACATCCTTTTCGATTTTTTGGTGGTTACCATACTGTAAACCATGTTTGTCCATTTTATGTCGTTTGATTCCGAAATTTGAGACAGCCAAAATGTCAACAGCGCAAAGATCACTCGGCCAGCACCCTCCAGAGGTGGGTGTTGGTGGAGGCCGCTGCGAGATGAAAACAGCGAGCTGTAGAACCCACAAGATGCCATGATGGTCCTATATATAGTTGGGTGATTTGTAGGATATGCAATGATATATCCAGTGATATAGATATATATATTTTTTGTTATTTATATTTATATCTATACATAAATATATATACATATGTATATATATATACACATATATATATATATACATATGCAACATGTTATTTGGAATTTGGACCACTAGGATTCACATTGTATATCCAGAACCCCTACCCAGTTACTTCCAGTTCTGGCACTTCTAATTCCTCTTTTATTGCTACATGTTGATGGGCAAAACTGGCCAGGGCCATCGTTCCGCTATGTTATTCCCAAGCCCGTCATGCAATGGACCTGGCTATCGTTTGCGATTGTCTGAAAATGGTGGGAAAACTCCAACAGTTCATGGTTGAGACAATCATGTTCCTCATTGTTTCATGGCAATGTCAGGGCGTCCCCATCAAAATCCATTGGTTTGTGTGACATAAATTTGGTCAATTAAACTCCAGGAAGAGTGATTTAGAATCCAGCTGTTGGATTCACGCATGCGCGATGGCGATGTTTGGCAGACACTGTTCCCAAATTTTGGCCGGGTTTGACTCACGGTTTGACCACCACCGATACCTACTCGTAGTTTTTGTGGAAAAGCAGTTGCAAAACGGATAGGGAGAAAAACAAAATAGCTAGTAATTTTCGATGTGTATTTATTTGTTTTATGTTGTGTTTGTTTGTTTATTTGTTTGTTTGGTTGGTTGGTTTGGTTTGTTTGTTTGCTGCCTATGTCGGATGTTTCACATCTTGAATGTTTCGCATGTTTCCCATCTTGTCTTCAAAGTTGTCGGCGGAAGGTCGGACCTCATCATCCTTTCCATGACCCAGACCGCCTTCATCTTGGATCATGAAGAATATGTTTGGAAGCCCAGAGATGGCATGGGAGGCGATTCTAGGCTGTGGCAGCCAGTCGCAGCTAGCTGATGTTTTGTTTCAGCTGGGATAGTAGATGCTAATGACATCTATATAATGACGATATTTTTTCCCATTGAAACCACAGAGTCACAGAGCAGATCCTGTCCTGGCACCAACTCCTTCAAAAAGACAAGGCGTACTTTGTTTGGACTGTGGACAATTGCCACACTCAGTACACTTCTAATGACCCTGCTCTAATTATCGAAAATCACATGTATTCACATATGCATGTAGTCACATTCATATGCAACAGATGACAATAATTCATCATGGGGATGTAAAAAAAATCAGAACGCAAAGCTAGTCCTCCGCCTTGGGCACGGCGACACAACAACTTTGTGACACCCCAGGGTTGATCGGTGTTGATCTTGCCACCAGTTTGCTATTGAAAATGGCCATTGATTGTTGATTTACCTTTGAAAAATGTGGGACTTTCCATAGTGATGTTAGCTTACCAGAGGGGATAGTGAGAATGAACAATTTGCATCTATCTAATTCTATCTATACATCCGTCTACTATGTGTGTATGCATGTATTTTTCTGACACATGGCGCCACCAGGTGCGCTACGCGGCGCGACGCGCCATTCATCAACATATCTATGGCTCCGTGGGGGCGCCGGGAATCGCCAAGCTTCGGGTGGTTTGATGGGATTTTCATGGGATTTCAATGTTCTTGCCATCTATTTTTTGAGTGGTTCCTTGCAACATTTTGCAACTGTTCCCTGTATCCAAGTCTGGAGCTGCTGGTTCTTTTAGGGTCTGTGATAGTCGAACATTTGGAACCTGTGGGTAATGTAGCAGTTGGATTGGACACCAATGACTACAGCGGGTCATATCAGAAATATTTGACTCTCGTATACATTATACTGCCTGTGCGAAAGTTATTGGCAGGAGAACTCGGCCGTACATAGCTAGCGACTTGCACAGCCTGTTTGGACATGCTTGATCCTCTATTCTTGTGGTTTGGTCAATGCTAAAACAACAGTACCCGGAAATTGGCTGGAATGATGTCTCAACAAGGAATCGCGCTAAGCTTTTGGGCCACACTGATTAATGCCGTAATTGCCTCAGAATGGATTGAGGGTTGAGGTGCCTTCAGAATGGATTTCCCAGCGGCCCGCCACGTTTGGGTACGGAAAAGCGTAAATCCATCAATCACCATATACACATATACACATACATATACACACACATATATATATATATATACATTGTGAATGGTGCGAGCCCCCTCTCCTACTCCAAACCTCCTCCCTGATCACGGCCGCAAGGCCTTCTGTTTTCCTCCGGGGCCCTTCCTGAGCCTAGCCAGTGCCTCACGGACACAAAGGTTTCAGGACCTGGAGTTGCTAATGGATTGGTGGACAGCATGGATGGAAATTACACTCGTCAAAATTATCTTTTTTACAGGTTGGAAACTCCATGCTGTTCGCAAAGATTCAAAGTGTCAACCATTGCTGGAATCATGCTGCTCTCGGAGCCAGCGCAGGCGATCTTTCGTTTTGGCTCGCTCCTTGAGCGTAGCTTCTTCATCACAGAGTCGGTATGATCCAAGTTTCAAAGTTTCGCGCATGAAATGAGCCTCCATGGCTTTAGTTAGGCAATCCGCTAGCTGAGCTCCCGAATGTACCCATCTAAGCTGTATCCCTTCAGATAGGGCTTCTTTGATCGCACGTGCTACCAATTGGACCCTAAATTCAGAGCATGATGGAGGGGCGGTTCTGGTGGTGAGGTCATACAAACTTTTGCAATCAGTGATGGCCAAATCTGCTGATTCCTTCAAAGTTGGAACGGTGATCGCTGGAGCTACTTTCTTCAGAGCTTCTTCAGGTTTACGCCAACATGTCGTGGGATCATGCAACCAACTCCAGAAGAGTCTCAGCCAGGATAGCTGATCAACTGCACTGGCCAGAGCGTTGGTCTCTGCTGACAGCGTGCTAGTGACTACTTTCTGGATTTTCTTACAGCCCCAGGAAATTGGACTAATGGGACATTGAAGATTCTGAGAAATTTTCTGATGAGTACCAACAATGAACAAACCTGCATGAGAATCTGGTTTCTTTTGGGATGCAAAAGATGCGTCAGAGAACGCCATGAACCGAAAATCTTTGACAGGGATCGGTCTAATGGTTATGGTGACATCATGATGTTTCTTTGCTTCGTGAAGGAGTTTGTTACCCTCCTGAAGAGTGTTCACTGTTGCCTTGGGGATCTCGGATTGCAACAGGGACAATCTACTGGCTAGATCAGGTCTAGTGTTGGTGGATGCATATTGCAAACTTCCCACAAGTCCCCTTAAGGCAAGCCTTTCAGCCTCAGTGACTGGTGATTCAGGTTGGGTCTTTCGATGGATATCAATTGGAATTGAACCGATTTTGCGGACATAGGATGATTGACTCAAGTTGATACTTTTGTCGGGTTGTTGGCTGACTTCAATTCCAGTGAACGTAAAGGCTGACATCTTGTGGGATCCGAAAGGGAATTTCCGCTCCAATGCGGCTAGTTTGGACATGAATATCTCGTCACCCCCACAAATTCCGTCGTCCACATGGACGCCGACCATGCCGTGTAGAATGTGCTCTTTCTGTTTTTCATCATATGATCTCAAGAGGAAAAGACAGGGATCAAAGGGACAAACCTCAAACTGAAGATCTAACAGTTCGGCCACCAAAGCACAGTACCAGAGGTAAGGTGCGTCAATCAAACCATATGCTCCCTTGTTCAGTTTGGCTACTTCATCCGGACCCATGTTGAGTGCTTTTTGGAGTTCGGGGACTGGATCTATGGCCATTACACGGTCTGATTGGGGTTTACCTTGGAGAAAAGCGGCACGAATGTCAAAACTTCGGAGATCCCAGCCATGGCTTGAGATAGTCTGTAGAGTGATCATTCTTCCGGTTTTACTTAATGTCGGACTGTCCCGGGGGATATTTTCGATTTGGGGATCAAGATATCCCAGCACAACTAACCTCGCCTTAGGTTTATGGGTGATTGAGGATGTTTTTGGCTTTGGTTGACTTGGGTGATGTGTAGTGGTGTTTGTGATTTCTTCCCCTGCGTTGTCCACAGGTTTCCAGGTTAATATCCATCTGCATCGGAGGATTTGGTCTGCGGGGATCTGGTTGCGGAGGATTTTTGTGATAGTTCCAGTGTGTATCCAGTTGGTGATTTCGGCGGTTTTGGCCTTTTCGAATTCAGCTCTTTCCTGTTGGGTCAGTTCAGTCAATCTCACCTCAGTGCGTTGTTTCTTGGCAGAGGTTGCCAGCAGAGCCCATGATTCGGTCGGGTTCAACTCTTGCTGTGACAATTCAGCTGGGAGTTGCACTTCGAATTCACATCGCCAGGCTGAGTGAACGGTGTCATCTTGAAGGCTGAGTGCACTCTCTGGTTCTTGACAAATCAAGTAGGTCAGGCCAGCATCTTCTTCGGCAAGAGGTTCGTTGGATTCTGCTGAGTTATCATCGGGGATTACACTATCGGGATTCTCGGTGATGTCAGGGTTCCCTGGTTCTTGATCTGGTTGAGACGTGGAGTCGATGTTACTGGGGATTGGTGTTGGTTGTGGTGACAGTGGAACTTCTGGGGAATTATCATCATCAGGTGGACTATGGGGGTTAGGATTATGAGCATGGGGATCAGGTGAACTTCCGGTGGGAACTGGTATGTCTTCACTTGGTTGTCCAGAATCACTGGTCATTCTTGACACTTGTTGTTGTCCTGCGGTGATTTCTTCTGGTAACCATGGAGATTCTGGCTCGCCTTCTTCCGGGACAGCTGCACGGACATGCTCGGGTGCAGAACGGAAGAGCTTTCCACAGACTGTCGTCCACACTGTGTGATTACCTTCTTGGATAACTACCCTATGGGGACCAAGCCAGGTGGGTTTCTTGTGTTGTCCTGCTCTCCAGATCATCACCCACTGTCCAGGCTCAAACGGGCCTCTCTTAGGACAAGATCTCCTGAGCATCGCTCGGCGGAGTGTGTCCAGGTTATCTGCTGCATGGAAGGCACGTCGGGAACATTCTCGAATTTGAAGCAAGCGTCGAAAGCCAGAAGGATTCATCGATCCCTCTTCGCGGATGGCTGCTTCATGTGATGGGATGGACTCGTCACTCAAAACTGACCCTGGTAATCTAGCGTGTTTTCCAAAGACTATTACTTCAGGAGCATAACCATGTCTAATGCTTAGGGCATTTTTCGCATGGGTGCACTGGTTGAGTGCAGTCTGTAGTTGTTCATAGTCCTGAATGGGAAACTCGATATCTACTTTGGTCAGCATGGATTGTAGGAACCCCCCATGTCGTTCCACTTTCCCGCATTGCCAGTGTGCTTCTGGGCAAATGGTGTTATACTTAATCCCAAACCGTTGCACAAATTCTTCCACATTGGTGCTATTCAGCTCGGTGCCAGAGTCTACGGTCATCTCATTTGGTGGACCAGCCCATGACATCCAATGTTTTTGAAAGACATCCAAGAAGGCTTCTGAGGTCGAAGCAGGAGCTGCCGCGGCAACATGGAAATTGGAACCCGCATCCAACATATGATAAAAATGATAGGTCTTCCCTTGTTGGTTTGTCCATTCCACTGCATCTACATAAACCTTATCATTAAAATCGAGGAGTGGCTTCAGTGTTGCCGGCCGCTGATGCTTGGGTGGCGCAACGGACGCACAAGTTGCGCACTTGATCTCCAGGGCCGCTTGGACTACTGCAGGTCGATGGCCTGCAAGTTGCAATGCACGGCTGAGTCTGTCGTTGGATGGATGGCCAAGATTTCGGTGCATTTGAAGGATCTGCTGTTGTTCCCATTTGGGAAGTGATTGAAAACGTGAAGGACTCTGTTCCGGTGACATCACTTGTTGAGGCTGTTGACTTGACAATGGGTTGGATGTGGTCTCTTCTGCAAACTGTGGCTTGGCTCCATTTGACGGACTCTGGGAACTTGGCACTTCCAACATCTGCTCCGGTTCACTTCGTACCGGTGCCTCAGCGGAACTGCTGTCATGCCCTTCTGGCTTGACTCTGGATTCATTGAATTCGGATGTCGATGACGGTTCTACTGTATTGGGATCGTTACTTGGTGCATGTTGTTGATGGCGATGGTCTTTGCTGAACATGGTGATGTTGATACGACATGCATGACTTGGACGGATGAGTTGTCTGTTGGAGAGTTGTGTCCACTTTTCCCAGTGCTTCTCATAGTGAATGGAGCCGGTGCTACGTTGAATGAAAAGGCATTTGCGAAAAGGAGCTTCCTGTGGGCTTAAGCTCTTTGGTGGACCTATGGTTCTATCCGTTCCACGGCATCCGATGACTGTGACAATCTCCTTGTCTGGGAACAGTTGCTGCAGCTGCTGCTTGATGCGAACATCATGCACTTCAGTCTTGCCTACTCGTGGAATCTTCTGCTGAAGCTGATTGAGAATCTCCGCACAGTCTTCTAGAGTTATGGATGCATTTTGCTTACCGGTGACTCTTCTACGCTTGGCTTCGGATTCCACTGCTGGGCTCGGACTGACGGTTTCGGCTCGAATGAATTTTGGCTTGAGTCGAGGCTTCTGCACGGCTGACACTGCATTGGTTTCGGTCAGGTTCATCGACTCGACCACGGGCTGCAAACGACATGCCGGGTGCCAGCAAAAAGGTCTTTCGCCGTGGCTTCTGCACAAAATCCCAGCCACTGTTCTTGCAAACTTTCGGGGATACACTTCAGTGAGCTGTGATCGGAGAATTCGTTTCCCTTGGTGGATTGTTGAACCTTCAATTGGTTGGTGAACATGTTGATGTTGACAAGTCATACCATGAAGATGTTTGAACAAAGGACCAAACGTGGTGATGAGGGACATGGCTTTCTTGAGATGTTGCTCATTCAAAGGATCACGAAGGTTACCTGCAGTGCACATGTCAAAACTGGCGACCTGAGTGTGGCTGTGAACTTCCTGCATTCCGGGCACCAAGAACATTCAAGGATTTGGCCGGCTGTTCCCAGTGAAAATGGTCACCATGGGCAATTTGATGTCTGTACAACACAATGCCTAGGGCTATCTGATACATGAGTTCTTGTCTACGCTGCTGATACTCCTCTTGATGTTGCAGGGATCTTGAGGCATTCAACTGGGACCACGATGACCATGGGCCACATGTGGGGCTCATCCAAAGATGTCGTGGCCTATGTCGAGCCACCAGCTTGAACAATTCCTTTCGGCCCTCAAACTGGGAAAGATCTCCCTGTTGGAGGCCAAATCTGAACGCGGATTCGCCAGCTTGCAGGACTTGATGGGTTAAGGGTGACTGCTCACTACAGAAAATTTCTCCTAGGGTCCATCTCTTCCCCATGGGGCGGTGTTGACTACAAACATCTTGCAATTCCTGGGAGTATTCTAGAATCAGCTTCTGCAACCCTTGCATTTCCAAGTTCTGCACAGTGAAGATAGATGCCTCACAATCGGCACTCACTCGTTCGGGGTCGACTGGTAGCCCTGGCCCGCTGCTGTGCTCTGATCCTCCAGATGGCGCATCACTCGAAGGAGGGCATTCTCCATGTGGAGGAGGCGTTCCTGCATTGCCTGCATTGTCTCCTGGTTGGACAAGTAGGGCACGGCTGGATCCCACTCTTCCTCCATCTCGAACTCTGTGGCCGTCATGATCTCGATCTCCTCCGGTGGCTGGACTCGGGACTTCGGTGTCGCCTTGGCTTTGGTCTTGGCCTTGGGCTGAGCACTTGCCGGAATCGGGTTGCGGCTGGGCAGCACAGGCGCTTGCTCTTGCTCGAAGTGCTCCACTTGAAGCTCCACAAAGCGGATGAACCTGCGATGACTGTCCTTGACACTCTGAGAGTACCGGGACACCATGAAGGCCACCCACTCTTGATCCTGCCAGGCCTGGAGAAACGTCTCGCCCTGGTGCTTCTGACCAAAGGAGATCACCTCTGTGGCTAAGTCCTCCCGAGTCAGCTGGCTCAGGTCTTCCACTTCCACGGCCGCTGGAGGCTGCCTCATCTGCATCAGGCGGAGGCGATTGGAAAGTGACATGTCGGCTGATCGCACGTGAGGAATCTATGGGCACAGCAAACTGATCGGATGATTTTTGAGCCCTTTCTGCCATGTCAACATGTTGATATTTGACACTGCTGCAATCTGGATTGACTATTTCGGAATTGGTCTTGATTTCACATGTCGTGATCTTTGCATGCGGATGACTCACATCGTCAACTTGTCCTGAATTGGTGGCTGCACTGGTTACCTGAGTTAGCTCGGCTTCCTTTCTGCCTGGCTGGACGGACACAAATGTCTCGGTCGGAGGATAGCTGTTGGTACGGCGACCAAGCTCTGCATCCCGGGCAGCTGCTACCAGATGATTTACATCGACAAGGAAAAGTCCCTTTGTTGAGAGTGCTAATGACACTGGTCGCTGCAAAATCGGACTATGAAAACTATGGTTGGCACAGTCTATTGTTGCTTGAATCGCTCTCATGAAGGTGTTACTCAGCAAAAAGGGAGTACCACCGGGGACTATGGCTACCTTAAGTTTCATCTTACCGATAGGAATCACCAGGGCCTGACTGCTTGACAGTGTGGCTTGATTGCCAAATCTGAAAGTGATCTTGCAGGGACAGCGACTCAACTGACTTCGGGTGTCCTCATCAAGGCTCTGAATTAGTTCGGAGACCCCTTCGGAACCAATGACTGTCTTGGAGGCACCTAAGTCTAACACTCCATGGGAACCATATGAAGCAAAGCATGCATTGATCTCTGCATCCCCTTTCGGATGCTCATCTTTCCTGGGGTCTCGCATCGTGGTATCGGTTGTCACAGGTGCTATTAACCTGCTGGACTGGCTTGGCATGGGATTTTTCAGGCGGGCACGGAGTCTATCTCTGGCAGAACCCATTCCCTGGTCACTGGGCTCAATCCTGAAACCCCGTTGGCAGAGGCGTTCTCTGGCGGTTAACCAACCCTGATTATTCATACCATCCCCAATTATAGGTGATTTACATCTATAATCATGGTTATGAGTCCCTATCTGGATTAGTTCCCCCATGAAAACCTCATGATTTTGACATCCCATGGAGTCCTCATCAAGGGCAGGGCACATCTCGGGCAATTGCACAAACTCCATCGGCAGAAGGTCCTCCAACTGCACGGAATCATTTGCGACGGCTGTGGTCGTCGTAGGCATAGGGCTGGTGGAAGCGCCACCTGCTGCTGCAGGACCAGAGGATGTAGAGCTCTTGAATGGGCCTCGGCTTTCCAATGGCCTTTGCGGCCACATGCTTTGCAATTGGTGGCCAAGATCCTTTCCTGCAGAGATCTGCGAGGTCGGTCAAAACTCCACCCTTTCGGCCCTTTCCACCACCAAACTTCGAACCACCGCCATACCCTTTGCCCTTGGGAGTGCTCTTGCTTGTGGGCCAGAACCCCCTGTTTCTGAACTTCTCTGACAGACGTCTTCTGGCGTCTTGATACGCCGAAAAGGCGCTCGCCAGTTCTGGGTCTTCTTGGAGTAACTCTGAAGCCGATTGCTCAAAGTCTGCCACCAAGGTGGCGTCGTCGTCGCCTTCGCCCACAAGGACGTCCAGAAATTCACTCTCCGAGAGGTCCTCGGCTTGCAGTGTAGCATCAGGTTGGACGTCATCGTCCTGTGCCAGCAGTGTGGTCTGATCATAGACCTTGCTGCGCTGAGGTTTCTTCAGACCTGAGAGCTCATTGAAGAACGTCGCCCCCAGTACCCGGATGGAATCAGAAACTTTTCGAATCGTCAATTTGCCTTCCAGCGATTGATCGGACTCTAAAATGACTTTCTTCTTCTCCTCCGGTGTCAGCAGGGACCCTCTCAGAACAATGTATGGCTGAATGTCCTCGATCTTGATCTTCTGATGAAGAAACCGGGACCACATCACATCAGACCTAGCTAGGTAAGAGTCATGGGATTCGTCCTGGCGTTGGTGACACTGGAAGAGAGCTGTTTCTGCATACTCATATTGTCGTTCCAGTGCTATACGTCCCCACTGTCCACCCAACAATTCGATGATCTTGTGAACACATTTCTCATCGTTCTGAAGAAGCTCACTTTGATGAATCTGCAGTTTCTGAAACGCTGTCCCCTGGCAGTTCAGTATCAGTCGTGTGACCAACTCTGTGATCTTGCCTTTCGGCCAAGCTGCCAGGACCAACTCAACTTTCTGCTGATAAATCATCATATCATCTTTGCTGGGATCGAATGAAGGAACCAACATCGCCAGTTGATTGCTGATGCCTCCACCTCCGGTACCATCAGAAGTCTCTGACATGACCTCCCCTGGATGCCCCCGTTTTCCACGGGGGCTCCGCTACCAATGTGAATGGTGCGAGCCCCCTCTCCTACTCCAAACCTCCTCCCTGATCACGGCCGCAAGGCCTTCTGTTTCCGGGGCCCTTCCTGAGCCTAGCCAGTGCCTCACGGACACAAAGGTTTCAGGACCTGGAGTTGCTAATGGATTGGTGGACAGCATGGATGGAAATTACAATACATATATATATATATATATATATGCACAATAACACCACTAAATTAAATCATGAACCACCATTAACCATTCTTAGCAATTAGCAAAAACATGTTAACCAGCTATGTGGTTTTTCCCCATGTTTTCCCGGGAATGATCCCAACCCCGGGACGAAGCCCGGGGACGCAGGTGGCAGCACCGTCCAAAGCCACCTCCTATGCGCCCGAGAGCTTCGACATGGCGGGCACGGTGAAGTTGGATGACAGGGCGATGAGGAACAATCAATGCCTAAAATCATGGGAAACTCGTAGGAAAACTATAGGAAAAAGGTGATCTCATGGGAATTTTAATGGGATTTCATGGTAATTCTTAGGGGATGAATGGGAACTTACCCTCTGGATCCCTCTGGTTCATTAGCACAGACCCTGAAAATCACCCCATTTTTAGTGGAAACGAATCGTCCAACCCCTATCTGGCAGGGTCTATGTTAATTTACTGGAGGGTAAATGGTTATTAGTTGTTATTAGTCATTTACCTGTATCATTACTATCTAAAACATCATGTACCTGGAAAATTGCAGGTAAATGATTTCTATTATTGGTATCGATTGGTTATTCAATGGTTATCATTTACCATTAATGATAAGTATCGTTAATGGCGTGGTGGCAAATAGTTATTAGTTATTAATGATGGTAGTTCAATACTAAACCCGTCCCACTAACCAACCATGACTGGGGGTCATCCAAAACATCATCCCAGTGCGGGGGGGGGGGTATAGAACTATACCCTCTGGTAAACTAACATAGCTATGGAAAATGGCTATTTATAGTGGATTTTCCCATCAAAAATTGTGATTTCCCATAGTTATGTTAGTTTACCAGAGGGTAAATGCCAATTGGGGATGGTGAAATATATTGGATTTACCACATTACTGACGGTGAATGATTGTTGATGACTGGCTGTCAGCCCTGACTCTACTGAGTAGAGTTTTTGTTGTGTGAAAGGGTAGGGTAGGCAAGTCCTTGATGATGCTTACCCCATGTAGGTAGATATCAACCAGCATCGTTTTGCGTTTAAAGATGGTTGAAGATCATCAGCTAAAATGTTGAGCTCAGCTCTAGACGGAGCCTGATTGAAGTCTCCTTGGGTGGTAGCATCAATTGATAGCTTTAATATGAATCTGCCAAGGTTAGCAAATTTCAAAGTCCCAAGAGACGCACGTTTTCGAAATAGTTTGAAAGTGGTTCCCAATCCCTACTTTGACTGATGATCCCATATCTGGTTCATAATGGGTTAAGAACAATTGATAACCATTAAGAACCATTAACAGCCATTGAGAACCATGAAGAACAATTAATAACCACTCAGAACCATTAAGGAACCATTGAATAGAAGTTCACAACCATTGAATAATCATTTATAATCAATAGTTGCCATCGACCTGCCAGTCATCAGCCCAACAGATCAAGCCGAAGCCCTTAGAAAAGCCATCGGAGGAGGAGGATCCGGTCTGGCAGCTCAGCATATGTCTTGGCCAACTGAGTAGCAAACAGTGGACTGTTTTTTGGGGGGCCATGAAATAATATATAATAATATAGAGAGAATGTATATATAGACACATTTCTAATAAGCAGGGATATATAAATAGAACTAAATACAATATACTGTAATATTTGCGATTTGCGATATATATATATATATGTGCGTGCAAACACATATGCATTAATTACATAGTTATATATATATATATATACATATAAGTTTATATGCTCACCAGCTAAAAATCTATTTTGTTGGCGGGTCTCTAACAGTGACTGAAGGGTGCGCAAGAAGGACTAAGATTGACAGGCTTCCTCCGTGTGAACCTTGGTTGAGTGCTATCAAACTATGGGGAATTTATACAGGCCTTTTTGATAGGTAGTCTACTAACATAACCATAGTACAGTATCCATTTTCTCTTGGGGGTTCAGGGTGTCCAGTCATGGACTGGGACAAAGGGCGATAGCTATGCCATCCTCCTCCGCTAAGGCCCAACTGGAGCGCGAGTTTGAACAGGAATTCCTGGTGAATCGCAGGAGCGGTTTCGGAGATGTGCTTCAAAAATGGTGGTACAACAGGGATCAACTGGGATACCAAAACTGTTAAAATTTGGATGCCTTCTGGGCGATCCAACCATTTGCTGTGGAAAACGACCATTCAGATGAGACGCAAATCGTCCACAAACGGCAGGTTTTCCATAGCTGTGTTAAGTTACCAGAGGGTAATCCACCAGACCTGGGGAATCTATATGGGATTGGCTTTGTGTAGTCGTCACTGTTTGACCTCATTAGTGGATCAGGATGGCTAAATCCGGGGTTGAGATTAAACTGGCGAAACTTGGGGAGGGCTCGGCAACTGGTTGCCAGGTGCCAACTTCCATGGAAAGGATGTACTCCTCACATCTTATCTTATTTCGGATTCAGTGGTTTTTGCTTGGTTTTTCCTTTTGCTGCTCATAGTCATGTCAAAATTGTTGTTGTTTGAAGAAGCCTGACTCTCTCAGTGTTATTTCCTATTACTATTAGGGTTGTGGCGTTCCAATATCTCCTTTCTTATAGAATTATGAACTACTTGTTAGCCACTCGATGCCCACTGACACCCTGCTTGGATGATGGTCCCAAGGATAGTATAGTAGTCAACAGCCATGGATCTGTGATTGGCAGGTGATTTCCATTCAATATCTATCCAGTTATTCGCATCAACTCCCATCAGCAACACATCGGTTAAATGGGAAGTTCGAGCCCCGTTTTCAAGTGTCACAAGCTGTCTGAGCGGCCTAAACTCAGCATGTTTGCTTGGTAAAATCGAGAAACGGCTGAAAAATCCATCAGAATCCCTGACAAACCAATAAAATGGAGAGAGAGAATCCATAAGAATCCTTTAAAGACAGAGCAAAAACTCAAAAACCCAGAAAAAATGCGAGAGATTGAGAGAGAGAAAGGGAAAAAAAAAAGTAGACATCCATAAAACCTGGCAGAAGGGAAAATCATGGCAGCGCCAGGACCCGCATCCGCGGCGCCAAGGAACGGGCCATCGCGCCGGGACCACGCTTAGACCGTCATCCCGACGAGGATGAGGTGGATCATCACGGGTAGGGGGTATAAATGGCGGCTATAAACCATGAAAATATGGGGGGTTTATGGCATTGCTGTAACCAACATTTTAGAGAGACCTGACATTATAACAAAATCAATACAAAAAATATATGTATATCTAACGTATCATAATAGAACAAACCAATAGAATCTGATGATATGTGATATGTTATTAATGTAATTTACCGTATATCTATAGTTATATTTGACTAAAAATATGGGAAAAGAATCTGTGAAAACCCACCAAATTCGGAACAGGCCTCGGGACAGGGATAGCCCATTAACAGTTCGACCAACCCCTCAGTGAATTTATTTCGCAGGGTCTACGTATGTCTACGTGAATTTGGGGGATAATAAATGATATGTTTAGGTTTTTTGCCGGAAACAATTGGTCATGAAGTTTGGACCGATGCATTAAATGATGTGTTCATGGTTTGATCATGTTTGATTGGCTGTAAATGAAGTGTTTATTGTGTTTTTGCCAGAATTTCACTGTTATTGTTTCTGATTTGGACTTGCGATGACTTATCCCATTTTGGGGAAAATGATGTTGAATTTGCTGATGTTTTTGAAGCATTATATGTCTTTGGGTGCCCTTTTCTTTGATGCCATCCCTTTCCCAACCAGGATCTGACTGGATTACAAATCGGGAGCCCGGAGCTACCAGGCGTTTCCCAACCAAGAGATAGTTCTGCTTATTTTAGGTTAAGGGAGTACTATTCCTATCACAATAATTTCCGCAGATTTGACTAAGGACAACAATTGTTGTATATATAATTGTATATACACATATAGATAGATAAATGGGGAAATATGGGAACGCGATCATTCCTTCCCACGATCATAGTAAACAACCCTTGGAATGCCTTGGGCCTGTTCATGTTGGGGTCCCTTAAGCTGCCAGGGCTGTCATCATCCGGATGATTTCACAAGTGACAGCAGGTGTTGGCCTATCAAACTGAGATGGCGAATCGAAAGCCGAGCTCACCCAGCCAGAATGGTGCACAGGACCGAGCAACTGGGGAAAAACATATGCAACATATGTGATTGATTGTATATTATTATATATATACCCATCCGCATCAGCCATGTTACAATGCTTAGAAGAAAGTAGTAAGTATTCCAACCTATCTGGCCAGGTCTGTTCCCATGTCGTGCGGATATGAAAAGTCGCCAGACTGTTCAAAACATCACTAATAGGGGAGATTCTACATAAACATCATAGTGGATGATGGGTGCAGATGTTATCACCAATCGGTGGGTGATGCTTTCACCAATCTTTTCAGCAACACTGCATGTGTTAGAAACACTTGCGAATGGCACATAGATGGCCATGTTTGGGTCCAATCGAAGCAGAAATATGAGGAATTCGGATGAATGACGGTGTTTGACACTCAAACCTTGACTTTCCCATACTTTCCCCAATCTTTCCTCCACCAACCATGTATCCCCTTGCATTTTCTCAGCATCCGCAGTTCCACCAGTGGCTCCGGGAGGATGCGGCCGCGGGACAGGCGCCTGCGCCGGTGAAGAAGCGAAAGAGTGCCGGAACGCCAAAAGAGAAGGCGGCGGCTGCTTTGGCTTGTGGTTTCAATGTGGTGGTTCCATCCTGCTTAGGATGATGATAATTACAAGTTCTTTCTCTCGTAGACGTTTATGGGTTTTTTTCCTCAGATGGGTGGCTCAAAGCCAATCCTTCAATCCTCCCAATGTGGTGAAGCTAATAATAAATCATCCCCTGGTGAGGTTTATGGCATTGGGTTTGCCGCATTACTATGCATTACTTACATACGCTTACATAACCTTAGATAAGCTTACATGACCTTACATAAATCTACACAATCCAATGGGTTATACCATGGCTATACCCATTACATTTGCCAACATGACATTGGATTTACCAACCATAGCCTTACATTTACCAAATCCTACCATTACATGCCCCACATTACATCACATAGTCTGAGGCCCTCCTGTTGACCTCCCTCCAGCAGGTTCCAGCCAAGGGCGACTCCGGTGGCGAGTCGCCAGGGCCGGATAATATTCTCTACAAACGTGTGGCTTTAGGCCCCGGGGAGAGCAAGGAGAAGGGGAGTTAAGGTGGGTTTCAAGCGGCTTCAACCAACCAAAGTCCAGCTCTTGCGGATTTTGATGATGTTTATGGCTTTTTGTTGGCTGAAAAACTGTTGAAATCTGTGTTTTTTAAATACTGTTTGCCAACTCCTGGACTTGATACCGACAGAAAATGGTTTGGGGATTTGAAGAGGCTTGAACATATTCTAACGAGCAGGAATTGGGACTAGCATTTTTTGCCAACCAAAGTGGGGGGATTTACTTGTATCATCGTGTACCAACAGAAACGGAGATTGCAACCAGCGGCAACAATGCGACAATGTGGGTTCTGCCCACAAACATGGATGTTGAATTCTCCATAGTATAGGGATGGCTCCAATCACCAACCCGAGTTGCGCTGAGGCTATATGTTTCTGTAGTGAGTAGGCCATGAAAGCAAAACAGTGTTAACATGTTGCTGTTTAGGGTCAATTTGGGAAGACCTCCCTATGGTGCCTTGAGCCGCAGGCGAGCAAGAGAAAAAGAAGGCCAGGGGATCAGGAAACCCAACCTGGAGAAACCTATAAAGAAAATAGCGGAACCCCCACGAAAGCCCCACCGGGCACGGCCTTCTGTGGCTCCCTGAAATGGCACAAAATGTTCCAATATCCAGATCAATGAAGCTGTTCAATTATTCGGTGCATCTATGCTGGGGGGGGGCAGCTTGGGTAGACTCATGATTTCCCTTGTGATTCAAAAAGTGTTGGTGGAGTTGTTTGTCGAATCCCAAGCTTCTTGGAGAATCGGAGAAGAATCATCATTGCGCACAGATCCACCCTTCTACGTATTGCTTGAGGGGGGGTGGTGGATTTATATCTTTCCTTTGTTGTGTAATTCAATAGAACAGCCTCAATATAATACCCTTGTAGGTATTGTTTGAGGGACAGCCTCAATATAATACCCTTGTAGGTATTGTTTGAGGGGGGTGGCAAATTTATACCCTTCCTTAGTTATGTTATTTAATAGGAAATAGATGGACATAGCAATTATAAGACCCTTGTCCGTATTGTTTGAGGGGGGTGACTGATTTGTATTCCAGAGGAATCGGGGCAGAACGTCTGACCTATCACTGTGGTAGCGCATGGAAGATGAGTGGAAATCGTGGTAATATTGGGATATTATATGGGGGTGGGCGAACGTTTGGTTCTGCGGGTATTGTTATTATCATTATGGTTTATTTATCCTTGTCATTGTTAATTATCATCATATATCATCATTACTATCATCATTATATAAAATATAGTTTCATTATCCAGGCAAACTGTTTCTTGGCAAACAACAGTCAACCAAAAGCCAACCAGCCATCAACCACCAAGTGTGGCACGTGGTGGCGGCTCTGGCGATGGCGAAGGGGTTACACTGACCTCAGGGAGAATGGGCCCACACACACTTGAATCCAAATCTGTGGGTTTACAGTACCTACACAGTGCACACCTTCCCTTCACCCAACATTGGTGGTCGTCTGGCAAGTGCTTACTATCTGAAATCTTTCAACACATATCATCTGCTCAATGGAATTCAGAGATGATTTCAGCAGTCCAAAACCCAAGTGTTGGATCATCTCCAAGTCAACGGGCTTAAATCATGACGCCATGGGTATACCCCAGATTCGATG
The DNA here is from genome assembly GCA_003297045.1 of Symbiodinium sp. clade C Y103. NCBI lineage: Eukaryota > Dinophyceae > Suessiales > Symbiodiniaceae > Cladocopium > Cladocopium sp. clade C. The sequence continues at coordinate 56,481 of BGPT01002084.1, read as the reverse complement.
ACTCCGAGGCCGAGGAATCAGCTATTTCTAAGCACTTGAGTTGGGTATTTCCATTTGAGATAGCAACAATTCTGGGGCAAAGCGAAAGTCCGAGCCCTGGGGAGCCGAGGGTTGGTTCTCAACTCATTTGCTGAACAATATGTGTTGACCCTCCCATCCTTGGGTACCCCAATTTTGACGGGGCTGCCCATGTTTTCTGCAACAATGGGATACTTGGATGTTCATCCAAGCTTTTACTGAGTTATATAATCCCAATCTCTCATGGGTAAATGCCCAGATTGTTTTGGGTGAATCCCAATTTTGTCATGGGAAAAAACCACTTTTCTTCATAGACAAATCCCACATGTTAACATGTTATCATCATTGAATCTTATTGTTCTCATGGATAAAACAAACTGGATTAAAAGTGGCTTAAAACCACTGATTAATCCATGAATCCCATTGTTCTAATATACACCAAATTATCATTCATCAGGAATATCAGGAACTCTCTTTTTGCCCCACGAGTTTTGGTGCCTCAAAACCACCACACATCTGTCCTCAGCAGAGCCCCCACACCCTTCGCACCCCGCGCGGCGCTGGACGCGGCCTCGATGAAAATCCCATGTCCCATGTGTTTGATTAAGGATGATATGCCTAGTGCCCTGTGCTCGGGTGTTAGGTCCCACTAGCGAGGTGGATGACAGAAAAATGATTAAGGATGATTTAGGATGACTAATAAGGATTAATATATATATATATATTAAATACATGTACAAAAAATAGTTGGTAAAATCGATGGTCATGCATGTTTGTTTGGAAATATAGAATACAGGCAAACAGTTAATTGATGATTGCTGCAGATCAAATTTGTGTAGTCCATGTTCCCAAGTTTCATCAATTTTGCAAGAGCGTACAAATGCGCTATATAACCCGAAGTGCCTCAGTTGTAAGACATATGGGAGTACATCACTTTAAGGATATTTGAGAAAACCAGGAAAGACACGTATCTAATTTTAGCAAGGCAAATAAACAAGTTTCAACAAGATTCTGCCACTTGTGGCCAAACATGGCCAAACATCAACTGATTCCCCAAGCTGTATTCATTGAAGCATGTCAGGGATGTGTCAACCCCAAGGTGGCAACTGCCAGGGGTCATGGGGCTCTGAGCAGAGCCCACCCAATCTGGCGCCAAAGAACTGTGAGCCGCAGAGGTCTCAGATGTAAAACATGGGTGCATATGGGTGCCCAACATCTTCAGTTGAGTGACATCAGTGGGGGATTTCACAATAATGAGGAATGACATGCTGATTTTAAGGTTCATACATATTCATACCTTGAGCCTGTCGTCTCAGAACCTCCCGCACAAGATTCATCCATGCCCGTGCATTTTTTGGGCGTTCCGACCCGGGCGAGTCGCTCTTCCTGGGAGAACCCGCCATGAAACAAAGGGATTTCATGGTTCAAACATGGGCCATGAATGAACATTTGATCAATGTACGTATAAGTACTCTGTGTCATGCGTCCGAAAAATAGGTCCAATAGGTCTCGTATAGAATTGATATATTCATCACATTCCATCATCATTGGACACATTTGGGATCATTTGGGATCATTTGCGATCATTTGGGTGTGGGTTGACACATGTCAAAGCCTTGGTGAACAGCAAACTACGCTGGTAAATGGATGTGATTTTCCCCATCGCAGCTCGGGTCAACAAGGTGGCCAAAAAAAAATCCCCCGATGGGAGAATCATGTTCTAAACCACTGCGATTTGGGGTATAGCATCTACCCATATCTACCCTATCTTTGGGCAAAGCCTCATGTTTTTTTCCAGCCACTTGCCCTTCTCTGAACCAACCAGTGGGAACCGGGTGAACCGAAAAAAGCTGGGTCAGATCTTGCTGAAAACCTTCAAGATCGATCAGATATTGTTCATTGGGATATTGTCGACCACACCTATCGAAGAATATAGAGACATATATGAATATAGTAATAGTTGATAGACAGGCAAACGGTGATAGAACCGCCCAGACTAACACATGCATATACAGGGGTCAAGCCGTGAACTGACAAACACTTGGATCGCTAAAGACTTCAAACGGCAAAATTCAAAAAGAACGGTCTCAGACTTTGACCGTTACCCGGTTGACATGCAAAGATGACCACATGCAAATGATCTGGCTTCATACAGTAGGAACTTAAAAATCATCCAAGTCATGATTGAATTTCCATGAAATTACTAGACGTGGGTATTTGTGGAAGTATATGGAAGTATAATTCCCATCAAAATTCAATTTGCCATTGTTTGTCCTTTTTGCCACTGTTCAAATGAAAAAGTGTAGATCCCTGATTGTGACATGGGTATGGGCAAAAAGCCCTGGTCCTCTGGTTTTAACATCAAGTAAAGATAGGATGGCCAACCTTTTGAAGTTTCCTCTTTGGCACCTGCAACTTCCAATACAGTGATGCCTTTCATTCTGGAAGCCAAGCAACCAAACAAAACATCAAAACAATGATTTAAGACCAGTCACCATCCATGTTTGCTACATTTCATAAGATTCCTTGGACTATCCCACGAAATCGCCCAACAAACTAGGCCCGCTCGCTTGGATTTCTTCGCGTCTGACGAAGAAGATGAAGATGCCTGGCAGGCCATAGATTTGGAAGGCCCAATTCTGCTACATTATATAAAGATGATACGCTGACATTCACCACGGTGCCATGCTTTGCTCACAATGGGTGTCCATGGTGTTTTCTTGAGGGCATATGTAAGGCACAACTTTCTTCTAGGCGCCCGCCAGACCTGATGTTTCTCCCATTCCGTTGTGCCCAGAGTATCCCCAGCAACCTGCTTTCTCTTCTTTGGCGCGGTCATTTGTTTGCCTCAAGTGGAGCTGGTGTTGGATCTACCCCAAGGCCAATCTTACTCTTACAGATACCCCACCAACAAAAAAAGTGATCTTAGTGGGATTCTATTTATGACTAAAGGCGTACTCAAACTTTAGTAACCTGTGGACACATGTTTCCCCCATTGAAACCTTCACCAAACATGAAACCATCATCCTTGGCAGCCCCTGATAGAGTAGGTGTGATTTGCTACTTTTCCTAAAGTCCAAGTAATCGAAAGTGACTGATTCCTTTCGAAACACCCTGCTGCTGGTTCAAAAGACAATCAATTGATGGACATATCGGGTGCTCACTCTAAGAATCTGAGCGAATTTTGCATCCACTTGTTCATGCGCGGGAGGTTTTTTTGATAGCTTCCCCTCCTAAAATCTGATCATAAATCCAATGCGAACCACCACAAAATGATAAAACAGTGATTTCAGGCAATATGGTCTTCCAATGTCTTCCATACTTCAGTAGATGTCCAACATGTTCTGGGAAAGAATGTGGTTTTTCATGATCCCACTGAACTTCGATGTGGTTCGCAACAGTGGCTCGCCCCTCTGCCGCCTGGAAGCTATCGTCCAAGCGCTTTTATTTGACCGCGGTGGGATTGGAGTTCCTTTGTGCTTTGATACCAGGGATGGTGTTGATCATACAATTTCTATCCCAACACAGAGAGCATCCCTCCAAGAAACGATACATAAGACCATCTTTCTGTTTGTGCCAATGTACTAAGATGTGGTTAAGCTGGGTACAGTAAGCATATCGGTTTAGCTCAGGACCTCAAACTCTTGGCTAGACCCTGTCCAGTGTTGGATGCTAGTACACCGCACTCCTTCTTCCATGCATGAGTTGAGCAAAAACAGCCAGATGACGACATGAGAGGTGGTATTGCTCATCTCAAACATGTCTTCCACCTCTATGAATACTATCACAACCTCCTCTACCATCATAATCAGAGTCATGATCATAGTCATCCTCATCCTCCTCCTCCTCCTCCTCCTCCTCCTGCCCCTCCTCCTCCTGCCCCTCCTCCTCCTCCTCCTCCTCATCATTATCATCATCATCATCATCATCATCATCATCATCATCATTCTCGTCCTCCTCCTACTGATCCTACTGATCCTACTGATTGTGTAGGACATCATTGACCCTTTCCTCGGAGCTGAAAATAGCACTTGACCAAATCCTGAAGGCTCCTGTTCTGCCAGAACCTACCAGAAGTAGCAATCAAACCACCCCTTGTAGCATCAGTGTATCCTGCAAATTCCAGATCTTCCAATTGGCTCATACAGACAAAGCCACACCTACTGAAAGGGCTTCTGTGATGTTTCCAGCCGCACACTAGATGTTCCATCAACCATCATACCCCGATTTTGGAAACCATGTTTGAAACCACCAGAAACAATCACTCTTGCCAGGAAGGTAGCAGTTCCCGTCCCACATGTCGACTCAGTAGCTGCGTTTCGGCTTTTAGCTCTCCGCACAACATAATATTGCCAGACCTTCTGGATCAATCCCCAGCAGCTGGTGGTGGCCATCCTGGAAAAGCTGAATCTATGGATTGATTGAAGGGAACATCTACAGGATTGACATAGGGTTTACTCGAAACATGAGGGGGTTCCTGTAAATCTTCCCAAGATCCATTTCTAGGACGGAAACAAGATCTTCAAACAAAGATACCAAAGGGACTGAAAGTAAAGTTTTCTCATTGCTGATAGATGGTGTTTTTTCACTGCTGGACAATCCAATTCATCGTATCTTGCGGTCATAAACGTTGAGGTTCCTATCGCTTTTCATTGTTTTTTGGTTGCCTTTTTTGGGTGGCTTAAACATTCCCAATGCTGCATGCAATGTTTACATATATTTACCAACATTTACCACCAAATTAACCCAGTCATTTTCTGGGACACAGTCCAGTACCAGGGACCATATGGGATTCCAAACAGGCGACCACCAGCCGTGAAGCAGCACCCTGTAGCCACCATTCCCCGCACCGCAGCACCCCTCGGGGGGGCCGAGATGCCAGGGTCATGATGCCACAGAGCTGCAAGGCGCGAAAGGGCTGAAGGAAGCGGAGGCACAACGGGTCCATATTGAACCCTTCGGACGTCATTGAACACATTGCCATGGAAACTTGCCATGGAAACCATCTATCTAAAATGAAATTAGTGTGAATCATAGCCAAATCATCGAACACTTCTTAGGCATTTAGGCCATCTACACCAGCTATGCCTGTGACCGGAGTCTGAATCTTCAGTTTCTAGTCATCAGATTGCAGGTCTGTGGCATCGATGTTTTCCGTCCAGTGAGATTCAACAAGATGGCAGGTGTATGGGAAAGTTAAAGGAAGGGGCTACAAAAAATGGCAACAAGTTTCCGGAGGATCGTCCCGGCAACAAAATTGTAAGTGGGGTTATAACCACGATTCCAACCCAGTGAGTAGAGAAATTGAGAGAGCAGAAACAACGATTCCATCTAGAATCGCGTTCAAATAACATCTCAACAATATAACATAATATAACAATGGAGTGACTACCAGCAAGAAACAGCTGGAAAGTAATCTGACAGATAAGTTCCTCTAGCAACTGTGGCAGATTGATGGCAGGTGGCAAAGATTCTTTTTCCGCCAGGAATTGTTGCATCGTTGTGGATCAACCTTGCACCAAATGGGGTAGTCTATCAACTAAAGAATGCCCAACATGCACGAAATCAGAGCTTCCTGGGTTCATTTCCCTGTGAAGTATGTGTCTTGGGATGCAAAGCACCTTGTCATGTCTGTATCGATGCTGTGCGTGCTAGCAGAAACTTCAAACCCCATTTTGCTACATAGATGGCTAGTTGTGTAGTAATCTTATACACATGTGCGAAGCAAAACAACCCAAACGAGGTGAACCCGACTAATTCCTGCGGATACGTGGAGGATAGTGCCAGCTGGTGCCTCAACGCTCCCTTCATCCCACGCCGGAATTAAAGAATCTGCATGACATCATCTAATCATCGGCGGGTGTCCTTTCAAATGGCTAGTCACAACACTGAATCTTATGAGCGCTGTGAAGATCTTCTGCATCTCACGTGCTGGACAACTTTACACCCATGAACGGTACCTACAAGAGATATTGGATCCATTCATTTTAGGAGGCCCATTTAGGGGCGACCGTTGTCATTGGGAGATCCGATTGAGCAACATGCGTATTTGGTGCAATTCTTGTGGTTACACCCACTTTCTTGAAGGTCATATACATGTACCTGTGTTGCTTGGCTAGTTTTCCCAGGTTTCCATTCATTTCAGCACTTTCCACACAAAAAACACAGAAATGGCACCTGTGATTCAGTGCAAGTCACCTCTGAACCAGGACACACACACACACACCCACTGAATCATATGCTGCGGGCAGTTAAGAGGCAGCCAATGGAGCCACACGATAAGAATGGTCCATGTGGAATGTTTACGGTAGATACCTTTGGGGCCATATATTGTGGCAATGTACTCTATGGAATAGTTAGCTGGTTTAGATATTCCAAATATTTGGGTCCCCAGCATTCTGAGTTTTAAAGCACGAAGTGACCATCCTTACGTTTCCAAAGTTTGAGGCCAACTTTTTCAGAGCCAAAGCCACATCGGAGGTTATAGTTGGTTTAAAACTGTTGTGTTCCCTTTCAAGAAGATTTTGGGGCGAAAATGGGCTCTTGAGTCTGAGAAATGGATTCTTCCCATCGAGAATTTAGAGAGATTACAGTAGGCTCTTCAGCATTTTTTTTTTGCGAAAATAATATGACAAAAGATAGGTTCTGATCCCCAATGAAACTAGTTCTTTTACCTATCACCAAGGTGTCTCGAGTCTAGAATGGCGCCATATCTTGCAATCTTGCTGCGTCGCCACCTGCAGGCTGCCCGCTCTGCCGACTCAACATTAAATATCAGAGCTCGCTACCGATGTGATGTGATCAACTCCACAGCTGTTGTTCATTGGGTTTGTTTACGGGAAAACTTGCACGAAAGCATGCTTTGTTATCCATGATGGAAACCATGGAAATGGTATGAATAATAAATGAACAAGACAACTAATGTGGAAAAAACAATTTCACAAACCATCCCAAGTCATCACCTTTTTTATGGCTGGGATTTCAACCATCCCCAAATGGTAGGTTTATCCGTTACGAATACTTCTGGGCAAAGCCTTTGGTGTCCAACTGGACAAGACAACTGGACTCGGCGTCGATTGAATTGCAGGTTGATGCAAGTTGAGTTCAGTCGGCATTTTGCAAAAGTCACGGGGGTGCATACTTACACATGTTTTTTTGCTATAAAACTAGTTTTATCATTAATTATATAACATCATAGAACTGTATAAACAAATATAAGCATGATTAACTCAGGTTGCAGCTATAGACCCATCCTGTCTCCACAAACGTCGTCATAGTTCATCCTGGGAGCTCTGAAAAATATCTCCTTTCAGGAGAACCAAAATTCTTGGATGGTGGCAGTTCACATAGCGAAGCATCCCGCACTTGGAATCGGGAAATCATCGAAGCAAATTGGAGGTGTTCTATTACCATATACGGCCCTGCCTGTGGAAATGGGTGATAAGATGTTATAAGATGTTATAAAGTTATAGGCCATTATATAGCAACACCCAACAAGATAGAGATAGAGCAGTAAAATCCCACTCAAATAGTGATGAATTACTGTTCTATCTAAATATGGGGATTCCGAACAATGACATCCACATCCATCCGCCACTTCCAAAAAGTTTCAGCCACCACATGGCAGAAGGCAGTCTCCGTTCGGAGGATCCCATCCGTCCGATTGGTGGACAAAAACCAGGGGGGAGACCATTGACACCTGGCCCGGGCGTCGGGGAAAGGCAATAGGACAGCATTTAAAAGGGGAACTTACAGCTTGGATGGCATTTTTGCTCCAAACTATTTACATTTTACATTTGAGTTTGTCGGAAAACAGGGTGCCCGGGTACCCCTGAATCCCTATATGAAAATGGCCTCGTTAATGGTATAGCCAATTTTCAGACAAACCCATTTGGGTGTGGTCAAACTGGGGCCTCAATGCCACTCATCATCCCAGCTTTTGGGCATCCACAGTTTGACCCATCTCAAAAGGCTTGGGTCCATCCACTTGAAGAGAAATGGTTCTACAATGTGGAGCCATCCTCAGTTATAAATTGGTTGATAAGCCCATTAACTATAGATATATCCATAATAAGTCCTACTTCTTGGCGCTATAAACCAATTTAGCTATCTTGGGGGCATGCCCACCTTGTGCGCAAAGCATCCACCACATTTTGGACTGTTTGATCTCGACAAAGCAGTTTGGCTACAAGATGGACACAAGGTCACGAAGGCAAAACGTTTTGTCGAACTGGAAATCAGAAACTGCCTCAAGGCACAACCATATGATAATATATTTGCATATATATATATATAACGATACATATCTTGGACATCGCCAGGGATAATCAATAGGAACCATCTGGGACAAAAAAACACATACAGAGACACAATGAGCCGGTGGTCTCCTCAGTGGAAAAATTGAGAAAGCCCCCTCTTACCCAAATCCATGGTGACTGAATTCCTGTCAATCACATGTCATCTGTCCTGTGCCAAATCGTGTCACCAAGGTATGGGAACGTATCGCATGAAAAACATCTAGGTATCACATCACATCAATTCCCATTACAAAGGCATTTGGCAAAACGTGGGACTCCAAGAAACAAGCAAGATTAGTCTATGACTGGCAACACCAAATGTGTGATGGTCAAAGCACGGTATATAATATACGGTATCGTAATCTATCCCACACTTGGACTCCTTATGATGGGTATATAAATGCCTCTTGGTGGATGGTGACCATTCCCCAATATGCGCAATCGACCCAAGTTTTGAGCATGGCACAAAGTGGGAAATGACTTGATTGCGCAGCCTGAAATCTCCGCGAAATCCTAATGTTTAATGCACGGTGCTGACCGCAAGTGAAATGTTTCTTGGTTTATGTCAGACACATTTTAGAACTATACTTCGATATCTTTGCCATAAAGATCCATATCCACCCAACATATCACTCATAGTCTAAGTTAAAGTTGGTTCAAAGCCTCCATGAACTGGTTCGCCAATATGATGCCTTTTCCAGACATGGGGGTACCCCCAAATCATCAGTTTTAAGAGGATCTTTCATTCCAAGCCATCCATTTTTTTTTTGGTACCCCCATTTATTGAAACACCCATATACCATGAACCCAACAGTTGTTGCAGTTATAACCGGACATGCCTCACCCTGGCCATGGAACATTCTCACCTTGGTGGTTGTTTGATCACTGGGTGAACTGTCGGGGCTAAGGGGGGCATAACTATCATGTTGGCAAGGCAATGTCATAAACCACCCATATATCATATTTGGATGGTTTTTAGGGAATAAAATTGGGGATAGTCTACCATTGCTTTAAAATTTACTAACATTACTTGCATACTGGAGTGAAACTAAACCAACGAACATATCACTGGGGGGAAGTCCTTGTGCGCACTTGATGATTGGCTGCGATTCTTTTTTTGAAGGTGAATCCAACATCATCAGGCCACATTTTGTATGGAGAATATTAATATGGATATATGATGATATATGAACATCAATCAAAGAGAATCAATCCAAATTTTGTGTGGAACTTTTTATTCCGTCAAGACGGGCAAAACTGCAGGCACAAAACCCTCAGAATGAACAACCAAAACAGTCGGTTGCCAGGCTTTGCTCACTACATGGCATCATGTGTCTGAAAGTGGGATATACCACATATACATACACGACATACTGTACATATACTCCGTACTCCCAACTTATGGCCATTTCGATCGAGAAAATCATGAGCAACCATTTGAGCTTGGGGATACCCTCTTTCCAGAGAAAATCTTGGACCCAGGCTCTTTCTCTGCCTGTAAAGTCTTTCGAATTTAATTCAAATGCCCAAATAGCCGTCACACACCTGCACGTGTATCCAGTCTCTACAAGAATGAGACCCAAAGCTCCCCTGTGTCTAAGCAGGCGAACTAGGGAAAGATGTCAAGAAACCAAAGCAATGTAGGGCATTAGATTAGATTCATATATTCTTGAAAGTCTAATGTCAGAAATATATTTGAACTCCCAATAAAACCGAGTGGAAGTGTGACAACATTGGACCCTTTGGACCATCATCCCCAAAAGCTCTTGGTTCCCACACGATCTCACAACATCACACGGCTCTGCCCCGGGGCCAAAGGCACACCAATGGAACCTGCACTGGCTGGAATCACCATCATTAGTTCGTGAAAAGGTGTGGGTCTAGAAATTTGGTATTTCCATGTATTCCCTGAAAATTGCCATTTACTGTAACTACCAGATCGATCTATCTATAAGTGTTGAATTGGGAAAGGTTGATTAGCGGTATTGTATATAATTACATGTATATACCATTGGCAATTTGAGTAGCTACCTATTTAATTTGAGTGATGCCGCGATGCCTCCAAATATTTTCCAATTTTTTACAGCCCAGCGGCCCCCACGGCCCCGACGGCCCCCAGCTCCCCTGGGCACCGTCAGCATTTCGGATGTCGGCGAAGTCGCCCAACTCGTAGGAATCTTCGAAGGAAACCCGCTGCTCCTCCCGCTGCTGCCATGGTTAGCTAAGTTGGTGGACACAACTCCAAGAACTAGATTAATTAGGGGAATAGAACTATAGTTAAAAAGGAATTATAAACCGACTTATACAGTAACTAGGGCAGTAGCACTCTGTGGTCAATAAGCCTTGATTATCAGTGGTTGTTGGTGGTTCATCAGCCCCTATTCGTGGTTGTTACGTATGTTCATCCTCCCAGTAGTCGTCAATATATCAGGGAAAACCTTGATGCAGCTCCATTTCGAAAAATATCCAGACACCCTTCAATATTCAAAGGTGCCATGGGCAAAATATGGGGGCCCCCGGTCGTGTGAAGCTCTATGGGGATGGAAGAGCCACCCCAGTTACTGATCATGGTACATAACGTATGGATCCACAGGTAATTCGGCTCTGCGGCTGGGATTTCTGTGATTGTATGAACTCATTCCTAGTTCACATATCCCTGGTATACTGAATTATTGATGTCACCCATGCTTGTGCCATCATGTGTAGTCTCATGTTTTTTTTGGGGCCAACAAAACCTTGATTAGATAAGTCCCTCAACTGCAGATGTGTCGTTTGCAATTGCTTCATAGCCAAATACTCACTGCGTGCAACACAGATTCAAGTTTATAACATGACTCCTCCTACATATCTTGCACAGGCTGGGACTATTTTAAACATATGTTTCTCCGTTTGCGGTAAAGCATAACACCAAAATCCTTCCCAAAGATGTGGGATCGACCCTTTGGGGGATGCGGCTGGCGACTCTGAGGGCTCCCGAATGCGACTCGTTGGTTTATGTTGGTTTATAACCCCCAGCAACTAATTACCCTCTGGTAATTTAACATAACTATTAGAAACGCACCATGTTTCATGGGTAAATCACCATAATCATCTGTAAATGGAACATTTTCCATAGCTATATTAAATAACCAAATGGTAGTTCGCATTTGTTGGAGCTACTGTCCGCTGCTGTTGTCTCCGCACCTTCAAGATCTTGTCTGGGTCGTTGTTCTCCATCTTTTCAATCTCTAAGCGCGCGTTATTACCTCATGAAAAACCACGGCACTGCAAAGGGCAAAGGCTTTAAGTGGCATGCAGGTAGATCCCTAGCAAAAACATAGTTTTGACCGATTTGAGGGACACAGATATACAAGACACAATGAAATATGCGGGGTTCCTGTGATCGTATTCCCGCGAATTCCCTTCAACCTATTCTGGAAGGTTTCTATCGACTTCAAACCTTGGACATTCAATATTCAAACCACATGCAACCCTCCTTTCAGTGGAGACACTTCATCATATGTGTATGGGTCAAGACCATTTTTTAAACCTCTCAATTCATTTCTATCATGTTCTATCCACAAATTTAAACCAGCCCTGGTATGCCCTGGTCATGTTTAACACAAACAAATCCTTAGGTCACCATGTTTTGACCCAAACATACCCAAACGATGGCGTTTGAGTGCAACTCCTTGGATCCTATATATGGATTGGGGTAGTCTTCCGCTCATCGTTTAGGATGAGCTCGGCCAATGAGCTTGCTGAAATGGTCGAATAGCGGTTCAAAGGCCTGAAAAAAACAAGATACAACTCTACAACATTCATCATATTCATCTATATAACTGAATTTCTGACTGCAAAACTCAAGGAGATAACGGGCCACTTATGACTTCTACCATCTTATTCCATAGTTTTTTGCTGGCCATCTTGCGGCACAGCGCGAAGATCAAGGATACCTTATTAGGGTGAGTTCCCGGACACCAGGAGATAACCTTTTCTAACCCCTTTTATTCCCTTCATTCACTCTGGTGACACATGGCTCTTTTGATTTGTCGATGTTATCATGTTTTGTCTTTTGGTTTGTTTTTGATAATTCATAATACAACCCGGTATAACACAGTATAACCCTAAGCAAGTCCACCATGTGGGCTTATCCCATATATGCAACTGTGCTATAATAATCAGGGACATTGCTAATCCTGCATGTATTTGGGACATTTTGGGACGCAGTGAGCTTATTCACATCAGCAACCTCCCAGCACTCCGGAATCGCCAGACCAGTTGATTTATAGCCGGCCATACATAACTTGTGGATCCCAACAATATTACCTTCCTGCTTCAGAAACAAAACTCACAGCTTTGCTTGGTGCATATGAAACCATTCCCCATACATAGACGTGGATGACCCAGGAGCATTTCTTAAGTCAACGCCTCCTAGAAGATGGGACCGTACTTGATAACAATGTATATCTATCTATCTATCTGTCTGTCTGTCTGTCTATCTATCTATCTATCTATATATATATATATATTATCTTGCATAACTACTGTATAACTCCTCTTTCTCTAAGATTTTCGCTGGAACCCCACGTCTCTGAGCCGCAACAACATTCCACTTCATCCAAGTCACCCAGTTCTTGGAGAATTTCCACACTAAGTCCACTCTGCGAGCGTTGCCGACTGAACACGTCCGGCTCAGCGGGTCCTGGCTCCATCATCTGCGGTGCCTCGGCCGGTGTGGCCCCTGGTGCTGAGTCGGGCTCCGACACCTGCGGCTCCATGGGCGCTTGTGGTGCCGGCTGCGGCAGGGCGTACACCGGCACCGGGCCATTGGGAGGTGCCGGGCGGGTCGCATAGACCGGCAGCATCTGCCCGGGTCCATTGGGGCCATTGGAGCGGTGCCGCGCCATGGGTGGAGGTGATTGGCTGCGGGTATGGCCATACATCGGTGGAGGTAGCGACCCTGGAGGGGTGGTTGTGGGGCTGCCATTGGGAGGGGTGCCGATGGGGCTGCCGCTGGGCGTCTGTGGTCCTTGCTGTGGCTGTGGTGGCCCTTGTGGCTGTGGTGGACCTTGTTGTGGCTGTGGTGGGCCTTGTTGTGGTGGCCCTTGTTGTGGCTGGGGTCCAGTTGGGCTGCCGTTGGGTGACTGGCCCGGTGGTGGCCCTTGTTGTGGTTGGGGTCCAGTTGGGCTGCCGTTGGGTGGCTGGCCCGGTGGTGGCCCTTGTTGTGGTTGGGGTCCAGTTGGGCTGCCGTTGGGCGGCTGGCCCGGTGGTGGCCCTTGTTGTGGTTGGGGTCCAGTTGGGCTGCCGTTGGGCGGCTGGCCCGGTGGTGGCCCTTGTTGTGGCTGGGGTCCGGGTGGGCTGCCATTAGGGGTTGCACCGGGACTGAGACGTTGATTCTGGCCTGGCACACCACCTGGAACCATAGGCACCAGCATCTGTTGGGTCAGCCTCACAGTCCGGCGGCACGAAAGGATGGCCATCCACTTAAGTGGTTTCACAGGGTGGTTGTTGGCGAGTGGCAGACCTTGAGCTCACCTATTGATATATGAACCAGCTTACAACGACAGCTAATAGCCCGCTGGCTACGCGGGATGGACATTCCAGTGAAGTGGAAAGTGAGACCTTCCTCTACAAACATCATCTGTCCTTTCGAACCTAAAACATTCTTTGATCACCTCTTCAGATGAAAATTTGATTTCAAGTCGCCCAAAAGGAACACTTTAAGTCGAAATCCCTTGACACCAATCCACAAAAATACTAAATAGGCGTCTGACGTCGGCTGACTCAAACCCAAGTTTGAGGGATGGTCTTCACCAAATCATCACATTTATCTTCCTTCCCCGCATAGTTACAGACCCACAATTGCTGAAGAAATCACACTTGTGGATATGTCCAAGGCCATGAAATCAACATATATATATATATTTTACAAACCTGGGAACAATCCTCAAGGAACAACCACCATGAAGAATCCACAAGGGGATACCACCATGGACCATGAATACAATAATCTTACAGTGGATCACAAATGAGGTATGTATGGGTTATTGGTGCACTCCTACTGCAATGCCTGTGGAAAAGGATACTAATCCTTGTGGTTGGTCACTTTTGATAATGTATAAGCAATGGGATTGGGGGTCCCCGGAACCAGGTTTGACTGAAAATCTTGTACCCTCCAATTCCGATGGATTATCATCATGTTCCTTATTAAAATGGCCGTTACTGGGGGATACACCCCATTGTCAAACACACACAAATCATATTTCGTTCAACATACATATATCTCATTCTAAACTCAATAAGATATCTCCATAGTCATTCATTAAATCCACCATTGTATCCCATTCTGTTTGTTTTCATGCCTCATTGTTGGCGGTTCAACCACTATTGTGTACCCCATGATTTTATGCCATTATGTAACATTTAAAATGGTTGGTTCAAATCACTTTTTATATATATATATATACACACCACTGACACCACTTTACTGCACTATCTTCCCATGTTGTTTGGTTGATTCCGCCGTTATACAGCATCCTTGTTGATATTCTTATTGATCAACTCCCTATCATTTTATCAATTTTATCATTGATACCATTTGAATCCACTAAATTACATTCCTCATAGGGAGAACGACCATATTATAATACCGGAATATATGATGAATGTTATAATTTCAATTATATAAACCCATTTTGCTCAACATTATTATGCCGGATTTTACCATAAATCAAGTTTTTGGTTGATATCCAAGTATGGATTGAATTTGATGGATTTGAGACCTTCATCATACCTACATAGTGAGGGATTTAATTTAATGGTTGATATAAACCAACCTACTACTACCTACTAAAACTGCCTTCATATCTTCAAATTTGAGAACAGCCCTGCTTTCATATTCCCTGAGACTTCCAGACTTGACCACTGGACGGAACACTTGAGGCACCTGCGGCCGTTTCCAAAAAACCAAGGGGTGATCATCTGCCATGGTAGGGAGAAGTCTGCTGATATAGGGATGTATACACATGTAGATATAAATATACTTGTGAAACATGTTTTAGCCTTCAAACGACCCAGAGCGTATGCCAAGCTTAGGATCTACGGTGATTGCAAACCAGCAGGCATATATGTGCCATGGTCAAAAGATGGCATATGGTTTATGGCCATCCCATGCCATTCCACTATCATTAGGGATTGGTTAGAGTGGGTAGATATAAATCCCAATGAATTTTCATGGATTGATCACCATCCCCCATTCTGATATATTTGTATAATCCAACTTTCCACAACATGGCACGCGCCAATCACGTATTACATATTTCTTGTGAGCCAATCACATAGATGTGGAATGTATCTCCACGGATCCTGGCCCCCAACAAAAACTGGCCATCAACACCCGAAGAAATCGCCGATACTACTGGCTGCTAGAGAGAAGAGTTCCCATAGATGTAGAAATTCATCCGAATTACAGCATCTATGCAAATTTACAGAGAATTTCATGGCAAGAATGCTATTAGAATAAATCCGTTTCTGGAGAATGTCCGTTGATGCGGCCCGCATGGTCCATTACCGGGTATTTACGGGCTATGGCTCAATTGTGAGTGCCGATAAACCATCAATTTTAGGGTCAATTCACTTTCAAACAGCCCTAAATTTGTACATGTCTAAACCCCATTTTCTGGTTGTGTTCAAGTCACCATGTTGACTTTTCCACCGAACTTGCTTTGTGAGTCGCCCCGTCCCCAAGTCGTCCCCACGTCCCAGGGTCGCTTCCGGGCCTGAGAGATGCAGCTCCAGTTGCAACCCTTCATGGTCTTCATCAGAACTCCCGGCAAGGAGCGATCCGCCTGGCCCAAGCCCTCGACCCGGTCCAAGGGGGCACAACAGGGGCCACCACAAATTTTGCCAAGGTGGAAATGGAATTTTGACCCTATTCAACGGATATGTAATGGATGATTTTTTGGATACACATCGATTTTAATGGATGTTTAATGGAATGAAACAATGGATCTTGATGGATGTTAATGGACGTTTCATGGACAACTCAATGAACATTTATCAATATCGTTTATATAATGGACGTTTATATAGTGGATTCCGATGGATGTCGATGCTGATGGATTCCGATGGAGTCCTGCCTGGATCATTTGGGAATTGGTGAAAAGACCTGATCCTGGAGCATCACCAAGCTCTTTGCGTCGAAACTTGGACGCCAACCAGTTGGGGCTCAGTCCAAAACTTGGATAGACAAAGAGCTGTTTGCCCGATATTTCCCCTTGGCAATCGGATTTGTTGGGCAACTCTTGGAGTAGTTCCCTTGCTACGGGAAGCATCCTGGGGATTGCGGTTGTCTAAAGTCGCCGTCCCCTTGCTGCTTCAGCCCCCTATACGTTGTCACACGTTACAGATTCGCATTTGGAACTGTGTTCTGAAACCATAGCTATGAGCTGAGATGAATACAGCAGGTTGCTATGGGCAACCGAATTGTACTTACCTCCACACTTAGATCATGTTTTCCCTCAACATGACCAATCCATACCAATCCATCATCCATCTGTGGCTTCCATGGATCTCAAATGCTGACCCATCCCAACTTCTATAGCTTCTCGTTGATCTCATGTTTTGATGATTAAGATCAAGTTTTGGGCTGTTTGGATCAAATCCAATATTTTGGTAGTCATGTAACATCTCCTTGTGGCCCCCACTTCCCCGTTAACAGCTCAAATCCACCCGTGCTTCCCCCTGGCTCCGGCAGCCTTGAGCGGAACGACTTTTCTTATCAGGTCAACGGCCTGGTTGGAGAAACTCTTGAGGTGCTGAGAAACTAGGGAGTTATAATATGTTGTAATGAAAATTGGGGAATCAATTTAAGAGTTTGAGCCTGAGAATTGCCAATTTGTCTAGAGGAAAGTTTAGTCTGTCCACCCCCAACTCATGGAAGGGTTATCAGGTTCGTTGCTGGCTTCCGCACGCTGACGGTCACCGAAGCTCCCGCGTCCAATAGCAGGTTGCCGATGCCATTTTTGTTGAACATATATCAAAGAAACACCAACACTCCTACATACTCCTACCATATATTTTGTCATCCAAGAAACACCCATGGACCCAGCGACGTCATCCACACCTTCTTGGCGACGGCTTCATCGTCAAAGCGTCGCCTCACTTCGTGGGGCGACACACCTTTCTTCACCTTTGGCGCCGGGCTTCAAGTCGGTCGTCCCATGCTGGGTTTTATAGTGGTGGCCTGAAAGGCATCTCTGGGTCAATTCGAATGTGAAAAAATCATTCACTGGCCTTATAATCATAAGGCTATTTGGGGATAGTTATCCTATACTATCCTTCCAGAGAGGTCGCAGTGTTTAGCCATATTGGTATAGCCATTCCCCTAGAGATACCTGGAAACGCTGAACAAATACATGCGAAGTGGATCAGCATGCGAAGTGGATAGATATAGATAGTCTGAGGGTCTATGAATATTGAGAGTAGCTAAAAGGAGGGAAGACTGTAGTAGCGAAACAACGGTTTTCCTTCAATTGTGAAGTTGTCAACACATTTATAATATATCAAAATATAATATAATTACATATTTATACTGTGTTTACTGCTATCAACTTCTGGTTTCATTGAGCTTCAATGTCTGGACATAAAACTCTGTCCTGCTATGTTTGAGACAGTCAGCTGATGGCAGCTGAGCATTCCGACATCCAAATTGTAGGACAGCAACTGGTTCCCCTCCATGACTAGCCTTGCCAGGCTTCGCGTTGCCGCATGTTTGGTCCGCTCACCATTGCTGGCAGGTAAGATTCAAGATGATGAAGTTGAACATCCCAGAAAATGGGATCACTTTAAGGAGTTTTGACCTATTTTCTCTGATGAACCTATGATACAAGACCGTTTCAGTCTGGTTTGGGATATGACCACCCAAGCTTGCATTAAAAAGGTCTGGGATAAAGATTGACCTGTTCCTTCTAGAGACTGAGAAACATTCAGTAGCCGCTCGGTCCTAAGTTCCCTTCTAATGAGACCTTCACACAACAAGATCCACCATACATGACAAGGTTGAAAAAATACAACTCAATCCTTATCATCACTTGTCTAGTTACAGTCTACTTGCACCATATGTATATATATATATATTCATACACACCATCAGTTTGTATGCCGGCCTCCCTCATAAGTCCAGTGTGGATCGTTTGCTGCTTTAGATGACTACTTTTATTGGTCAAGTGGCAATTCAGTTCTAGTTAGTCACCATGTCCATTTCTTATCACTTCTAGCTTTGGATGAAGTGAACATCTACAGGAACCTCCTAAAATTGTAGGTTGTTCACTTCACCAATTGAATCTAAGGTTATTTCCTGTAGGTTTCCTGTAGGATTCCTATGGTTTCCTGTATATAGATGTCCAATGTTTCCTGTTTCACCCCTAGGTTTCCTATATGGTCGCTTTCCCTGAAATCCAAATGAATCTACCGGGAATCGAGCTCCCCCACTCAACGACCACACCTTTCTCCCAGCCGCCCACACTGGAGTTCCAGTACCTCTGCTTTCGCCGACCGGTCACGCATCTTACAAGTTTTTTTGTGTCAAAAAATGGAACAAAAGGAATAAAACACAACAATTAGGATAGTATATTACTATATATGATAGTAGGTTATTTTCCCATTGTAAGTCGACCAGCAATAAGGATCAATTGGGATGACTACATCCACATGCAGTAAAAAATGCATCAACAAGGGATGATAAGCAACCACAATTGGGATGTACTGATTAAACATAATCATATACACACCTGGCAGGCATAATCACTATACGATTGTATTTAATATAACCAACAATATGATCACATAAGTCAGTGGGCTGCCAATGGACCCACAACTGGCTCTTGAGGTTTAGTATAACAATTGATGAGTATGTTAAAAAATGTAAGCCCCAAACCATGAATCCTTATATCTATACCCTCCAAGGACCTATAAAAATATATTCTCAATATTTTAGGATTGGCGATGAAATCATGGGTACTTGGAGAGTCTAAATTGATGAGTACTCTGGATAAACAGAGGTGAACCCTCCAAACCATAAATCCATATACTTAGACTCCCAATTGCCCACTTGAAAATGGTTCAAACTCCAAACGCGCTGGGCATATTGCATCATATCACCCCATATTTCTAGCTACTTGGAGGGTCTAAGTAGAACCATATTAGAGATGGATCAAAACCTATTATTACAATGTTTTGGGGAATCAACATCCATCAACCAACTAAATTAGGGTGCCTTGTTGGTACCAGGGTTGTGACCCAGAACCATATAGAGATACATCTGAATCAACATAGGTCAACCCCACTGTTTACCTCCACAGGCCATCCGGCCATCTGGCGCACGACACTTCCTGTTTCGGCGAGAGGCGCGCCTCCGGGCGCAGGTCCGGCCTCAAATCCATCAGGCGATTTGGCGTTTCATAGTGGTTAAGGTGAGTTTGAGGGTGTGGCTGACCAAAAGATCATTTCATATATCATGATGCTTTACTTCTCCTCAATTATTCTCAGTTGATTTTAGAAGAGGAAACATCAGTGTTTCCTCCAATTTCAGGTGTTGCGAGCAAACCTCCTTACGAGCTCTGCAAAACAAACACAGGGAAGGTCAGCGACCTAAATTGAAACTTAAGCAGTTTGCTGCAAGTGAGAAACAACATATGTTCTACTATGTGCTCTACTAAGATTGATATCAATATTGGTGATAAAAGAGTGAGCGAGATTCATGAAAATTCACCATATACCCTCTGGATCCCTCTGGTAACTCAACAAGGCGCTATGATAAATTGCCATTTCAACTTAAAAAAAACGGGAAATCATTGACCGACATGTGCCATCTATCTTCAGTAGCAAACTGTAACACACCACCGGATCCGAGAGATTCCAGCGGTTCACTTTTCGGTACTGGAGGATCCCTTCCGAAAAGGCCGGTTGGCCGGGTCGCCGCACGGTGGAATGGCCATACATCCAGCGAACTTCTCCAAGTACCTGCGATCCCCAGGACTGTTTTACTGGATGATGGGATGATTGGAGAATGATTCAAGCCTTGCTGAAATAAAGAACCGTTATCCCTCATCAACTAATCAACTTCTGTTGAACTAGAACTGAAAGAAACAAATTAGAACCGGCTTGCCTGACATAGCTATTGAAAATGACCATTTATAGATATTTATAGTGGATGTTCCCATTAAAACTGGTGATTTTCCATAGCTATGTTAGTTTACCAGAGGGTTCATATTGGGATGATCTCCCCTACGAAGTCGTCATCACCTCAGGTGACGTTCTTCTTTTCACAAACAGCTACCAGCCTCAGAACAACGTCACCACAGATGATGGCCATCTTGGAGCCCCGTATGGTGAAGGTTTCACTCGGAAGTTGAGACTTTGGATATCAACACAAAAGGGGGGTATGGTTGACATTAATCCATACCCAACAACAACCTATAACATCAGTTCTATTTGGGTATGGATTACATGATTACATCAAATATATGCTGATATATCATGATATATGATTGCATCAAATATATGCCAATATATCATGAAACATGATTACATCTAATGGTCAAATATCATCAAATATCAGATACAACCGATCAAATATATTTGATACAATTCAGATATACTAATAAGATATATAACAATATATTTATAATATTATACATATATGCTATATGTATATATGGAGGTTTCCCACAACGGGGGTAGCCCACCATGGATGGTTTATAATGGAAACTCTTATGTAAGTGGATGATTTGGGGGTACCCCCATTTTAGGACACCTCTAGACATCTGTGTATATATATATATACATGATGTAATATAACCTGAAACTGATCTCCTGGCTCATGAAGTTCACCGGCTGCAGGATCCCAGCCTTTGCCAGAAAGTAATGACAATAGAGGTACCTCAGCCAGCCGAGATCTTCACCGATTCACACGTCATCAAAGATGGCTCGGAAATCAACGATTTCGGGGGAAGCTTTTCATGGGGTTTTCATCATGGGAAAATCCACGAAAATCCCACGAATCAAAGGATTACCCTCTGGTAAACTAACATAACTATGGAAAATCACCATGTTTCATGGGAAAATCAACTAGCCATGTTCAATAGCTACGTTAAATTACCAGAGGGTATCAATGGATGATTGTAGATTGGGAAGGTTTTTTATCCAACTCCAGGCAAGAAATGCACCATCTTTTGGATGTCTGTTTCTACCTCTTCAAACACCACACCCCCAATATTGGCAGACTTTTTTCAAGTCCAAGGTTCTTTATCAACAAAGAGAAGCACCAATACATATAAACCGGGACTATAAACAGTTGTGTTCCCTGTTACTTTAGCATTAAAAAAAATTGTCACTATACCAACTCCAATACATATAAACCGGGCCTGTAAATCTGACTTACTTCCATCCCCTTGGGACAAGGGATATGACCAGCATTCTGAAACCTCGGCTGAGCTTTCGAGCAGATGGGAGCTCTTTCCCAACAGCTTTTGATCTCCTTTTCGGAGCGGGGATCCATGCTTCAACAAAGCTTCAGTTGTCGGAACTCTAGGAGCCAAGAATAGACTAATGCATTTTTGATGTAGCAATCTAGGGAACACATACTTCATTTTGAAGGTGACAAACACAGCTTTTTTTTTTTTTGCGGGGTTTGAGTTTCTCTTGAAGTTGATGATGATCAATCAGATCTAAGTGCAAAATCGATCAAGGCTGTGAGTACACGTGTGTATATATGCTACAACTACTGTTACCATACATAACTAAAGCTTCACCTAAACAGGAAGGATACTGGTTCCTCCTGTTGCTACATATCGTTGTGTCTAACCGGACGACCGCCTTTGCTGCGCATTCAACCCCCCAAACCTTTCCAGCGCAGTCTCTATCCCCTCCACTGCCTGAAACGCTCCCCCAAACTCCATGGTCCAGAAAATGGATGCCATACAAATACTTGATAGATCTTGATACCTGGTCGTTTTTCAATTCACCTCCATCCCCATTGGAATGTGCAGCTCTAAATGATGGAGTATCGCTCTATATCCTAAAGTTTCGAGGCTTCTTTTGACTACCAAACACTTGGCCCTGAGTCCTCCAATGTTTCTGTATTGGATCTGCTGGTAGAGATGTCTGCAGACTGCAGGACCTCACGATCGGCATGGAGATATTGTCATGTTTGGTGACGTTACCCAGCCGAAACACTTGAGTTGTTGGATAAGATTTGCGTTGATGAAAGATGGGAAAGTATCTGAAAAAAACTCACAAGTTTACAAGTTTATTTGACTACCTATAGATCTCAAGTACCGAGAAAACATGGATATAATAGAATCATACAATATCAATCAATATCACATATTGGGACTTTTACCAATTTGAAACTGAGTATTTCGAGGGTCTAAAAGAGTTGAATTCAGTTGAATCAACAAAATATGTGACCGTGATTTGCAATGGATCCAACATGAAACAATATACTATATATTGTATACAGTAAGTAGATGTAAGTAGTTTGAAGCCGTGAATGCGGGTATGAGTAAAAATCGTGTGGGATCTAGTGCAGAACAAAGAGAATTTAGGGCATCGCGGCATCGCTCATCAAACAGTATCAAGCAACAGGGGAAGGTTTTAAATATTGTGGACCCCAAAATACCCCATAATACCCCAAAGATCACAAAAGCATCCAATGACCGCCAACACCAGTCATTTCTAGGAAGTCATGGAATCCACAGAAACAGCCAAAGAAACAACGTCCGGTGCAGTCCTGTTTTCTGAAACACAGCGTTGCTAGAGGAAAGAGGATGGGATTATCAGCAGTGTCAAAATTCGGAAGACATCAGCGCCGCGAAAAAAGAAAAAAAACAACGACAGATTGGCAGATCTCCCGTCTTGATCGTCTCGAAAGGAAAGTGGCATTTGGATAGCAGAGCAGTAGAGCTGTGTAAAATGTATTTCTAATTGTTGCATAAACGAAAACACACACATATTGCATGTGGGCATTTAGAATGATCAGGCATATTTGAAGACATTCTGATGACTTTTTGGAACTCATTGATAAACGAAACTGCTGTCGACCAATCAGGTTCTGCTCCAATGGACCCAGAACGAAGTCTTTGGGACAACGCTGGTCTCTCGGACTAAAATGCAGCGGCGCAACTGCTGAGTTTGAGAAGTCCCAATTTATAGGGACTCTTGAAGCACAGGAAGTGGCACGCATTTCTCTTTCTCCAAAAGACGTTTGAAGATGATCTATGATGTTAATTTAACCAAAGTTCAGTCCTTCAATCATCCTACAAGATGGGCCTGCGATGTAATCAGCCCCAGTCTGCGGCCAACCTCCAGTTAAAGAAATTCTACCTCTGATCCTCTACGCAAATCATAAGGATTGCCAAAATATCATGGACTCCCAATGATTCCCAATGACTTGATGCGCCAGCCCAACTAATAAACCATACCTAATTTCACTATCTCGGGACTTTTTGTTTGCCAACTTCACAAGTTCCGGGAAATTCTTGGAATTTCTCGATGTCCAAAAACCAGGTGCGCTCCAAATGTAGTGTTTGTTTGGATTGTGGGAGCGCTATCCAGATCATCATTTTCCGCGGATTGCCAGTCACCAGATTCAGGCGCTGAAATGGTTGCGTGCCGACTGTCCTGATGCAGGGCCGGCGGTCGTTCAGGTTCCTGGATTCGAACTCTTGGCGATCTGAGGTTCCTATAGTTGCCCAACATGTGATGCGGATGATGACATGTACCTTTCAAAACAACATATATTGTGGATCAATAGTTCCACACGGAAGTTTTCTAGAATGGTGGATCCCTAAAACCATTGGTTTCAATACTAAAATCAAATTTTGGATGATTTGGACGTGCCCACTATTTTCGGAAACCTTCACATCTTTCTGAAGGGTGCGCTACCCCATCAGTCAACACTTCTGATCGTCCCATGCCACCAACCCAGTGCCTGCATCCTTGGGGTAGGACCAAATCCTAAGCTTCAAAAAGCGTCACGGACTTCACAGATGTTTTTGTTCACATCTTCTTTTCCAAAATATGCGTGTGTCTGAAAACAGGGCATTCAAACCCATAAAATGGCCATGCTTAATGAGAAAGACGATGAGTAACCATGGGAATTTGGGGTATACCCGATTTTCAGACTAAGCCATCTCAATCTGTTCCTCTGCAACGCCCTTAAAAACTATCTAGCATTGATCACCTGTTTTTTTTTGGGCCCCAAAAAACCTATCAATTGGTGATCTGATTTTGTCTGAAAATAGGATACCTGAGAAAGTGTTCTATTAGATGGCAATACAAGTAAAATGTGGTATCCCCGCATTTCCAGAAAAGTCCAAATCCATATCAAATCAGTAGTTGTTGTTATTGTTATCCCGTTATTCATTGGTTAAATGTGGCTCAATCCATGTGTTGATGCTCAAATTCATAGATCTTTTTCCACCCATCGCCCCACAGCATCGCAGCGTCATGGGGATCCAAAAGAAGGCGCACACAGCCCAGGGCATCATCGAAACTCCCAGAAGCGCCTCATGGAGCAGCCATGATGCACAATTCAATATCAAACACCGGGCATTCGACATGATTAAACTGATGAAAAGTCCAAAAGGTTGGTCTCTAAGCTTCATGGAGATTCAAAAGAAATCGGGGAGTAAGCGGACAAAATGCTGTGGAAAATCATAGGTTTCCGGGGAAAAATGATCTATAGATATAGACATGGTGGATGTTTCACATGATGAATTACTGGAGGGGAACTTATAGGGATATAAACCATCAGCAAAAGTGAATTGGGTCTAGCAAATAATCAGCAACATGTTGAATATGCTTTGAAAGCACGCAAACAAACTCTACCAACTTTTAGGGCTGAACAGTTGGAGATGAACATAAACTAACACAATCTCAACAGCAAATTCGGAGTCTTTTCAAAACACTTCTAGAAAGCAGCTCCAAACACCATTGAAAAAACTCATCCAACTAGCCCCCACAGGGGGCCCCACATGTTTCACATCAAAATTTGCTCATTCCATCGCTCTGGAGCCACCACGGGATCACTGGATATCATTCTCCATTTCCAAGCGCTAAAGTTGCGGAAAAGACGTGACCGTATACACAATGCTTAAGCGCAGAGTACGCCCCTGCTTCGGACAGGTATCTATAGTAATTACATGCAAGTAATGTACCCTGTGGTTATTTGACATAGTCATGAACAATTGCCTGTTTAGTTCGATCATTTATAGAAATGGTGAAGTTCCCTGGCAAACTGTCCAATTGCCGTATCCCTAGACCCTCCAAGAACCTGGAGAAAACTGAATCACATAACCATTATTTGGGAACTCTCACCAATTTTTCATGGGCATTTGGAGGGTCTAAGTATAGTAGATTATAGTAACAGGTGGATGTCAGTGGGGCCTCCTCAATGTGGCCTAAATCAATGCGCCCTGACGCCCAGGCCAGTTGCCTTTCGCAGCGCATCGACATTTTGCCCTTGGCCCATGGCGTCTGCTGCATTGAGCGAGTAGCCAAAGGCCTGCCACTCAGGGTTGCTCCCAACACCCCAAACAAAAAGGGTAATAACTATATAATTATATATATATTATATATATATACATGTATCAATGGGATAAAGATTCAGAAGTAACATGAGGTAACATGACCAATTTACATTTTTTTCCCCGCCAAGTCGGGCTGTGATTCCTCCCAGGTCCCACCTCTGAGAGGCGTCCGGCTAAAGGTGCGCCGCAGATGGATGAGATGATGCCTTCCAATGCGATCCTGCGGTGCAGGCTTCCCCAAACCCGCAATTTTTCCTTGGGATTTTCAGAGCTGGAAATGGGTGATCCAAGATCCATCAAGATCCGATGTTTATGCTGCTACTCCGGTGACGTCCCTGATGTTTGTTGGGTTTACAAACCCCAGGAACTATGAAGTATACTATAGGTATATCTTCCATAAACCCTATTGGAGATATAAACCAACTTAGCTATCTAGGAAAGCCCCAGCTTATAGGTATAGCTGGTGAAGTTGTCTCCGAATGATGGGGGAAATGGAGCAGTATTACTCTGGAAGCTGGCTGAGGGTGTAAGTGGATTGCTGTACCAGTTGTGCTTAGTGCTAGCTGCTAGTACGACTTTCATGGAAGTTCATCAAACCCCAGCCTTTTGGTGACTTGGGTATGCACATGCATGCACACGTTTGGTTATCCGCCGACCCCGTGACGCAAGGGGGAGCGCGTCAGGGAAAAAGAGATTTTCAGAAATGGAACAACAACGACAAACAACAACAACAACAACAACAANGCAAGGGGGAGCGCGTCAGGGAAAAAGAGATTTTCAGAAATGGAACAACAACGACAAACAACAACAACAACAACAACAACAACAACAACAACAACAACAGCAGCAGTTGCAGCAAATGGCTTCATTCTATAGGAATTCACACGTAATTAGGTGGTGTTTGAGCGTTTCGAGTGATGCCCTGTCACACTAGCAGCAAACCTTTTCATGNAGCAAATGGCTTCATTCTATAGGAATTCACACGTAATTAGGTGGTGTTTGAGCGTTTCGAGTGATGCCCTGTCACACTAGCAGCAAACCTTTTCATGTGATTTGGGCACGAAATTAGGTGGCGTTTAGCTCTTTCGGATGCGCTTGGCGCCGCAGCAGCAGCAGCAGCAGCAGCAGCAGCA
>BGPT01002084.1:232-27833 GCA_003297045.1 Symbiodinium sp. clade C Y103 | reverse complement strand
TTGCAGCAACAGTACCAGCACCAGCAGCAGCCGCTGCAGAAGCAACGTAGCAGCAACAGCCAGAGTAGCAGCTGCAGCAGCTTACAGCAGGAGCAGAGCCTGAGACAAGAATGAATCGTCTGACCTCCACATTGCTTTGGGATTTCCGGGGTCGGCGGCAGGGGCGGCAGCCCTTANCAGCTTACAGCAGGAGCAGAGCCTGAGACAAGAATGAATCGTCTGACCTCCACATTGCTTTGGGATTTCCGGGGTCGGCGGCAGGGGCGGCAGCCCTTAAATAATAATCTGTTACAAGTCACTATAATGGGGTTGTCTACGGATATGGTGCCCCCAATTTGATGGTGAATCTCCATTCACCGCCAAACATCGCCGCGGCACAGAGCGGGAGAGAGTTCTCGAGCAGCACGCTCTTCTGACGGTGCAACACCGCTGGTGCTTCCTCAGCAACCACGAGTGACCAGCACAGGTGCAAACTAGTCGTGGGTTTTGATGACTATAGATGAGATAAGAATATTGATAAGGTTGTATCAGTCATATCTACCTATTGCCCGGAAGTCCATTTCTACGTGATCATTTTGATGTATGACTCATGCAGGGGATGCTAGCTAGTCCCTTCACACTTAGGTCAGTGTGCTCCATACATTGGCTGCACCGATCCCAAGCCGCTCAGTTCCCAAAGTCTCATGATTCATGATATTGACAGTCTGAGGATGTCTGAGGAATCATCCCAACAAAGCAACTGCTGGATTCATGCAGTCCAATCGTTCCAAATCAGCACTAGCCACGCCGAAGAATGTTTTTATATATACATGCATGCATATGAATACATAATATGTATATATACATGTACGCATACGCATCAAAATGTTTACATATGTATATATACAACAAATGAATCTGTATATATATATATACAAAAAATGAATAATTTGTATGTATATATATAACTATTTATCTGTATGTCTGTATATTCTAGTTGGATCATCATCACTTTTATATATGCATTATCATTAAAATCATTACATTTGCTAATCATGATGTACACGTACCATTGTTGGGTCATCAGGGTCATCACAAAATTTTCCTGCATCCCAGGCACCATTCTGTGCTTCACCGCCTCCTTGGACTGCTGCAGAATTTGCTGCTCCTCCTCTTCGAGGCCGCCCAGATCTTTGTCCCTTGGCCCAGCCGTGAAGACATGAGGGTCACGCACACCCTATGCTATGCTGCCTCTAAGTAGATGTACATAATAATGTGTATATCTCTAGACTCTAATCCCTTGCTTTTTTGAATTTCCACCTCTCTATTTGTTTTCGGGGTGTAAATGCGGCTTCTATAGTGTTAGGGGGAAGGGATGAATTTTCATTATATATGTAATTATATATATACATATATTATGTGTATATATATATATGTATTGTGTATATATATATATATATTATGTATATATATATATATTATGAGTTATTATGTATGTACTGATGATTTACTGATGATTCTAACAACAACGTCATGAAAAGTGTGAGTCTTAAGTTCGCAAGTTATCTTTTCACATACGCTTTCAGAGTTGTTGTTGCGTTTTCATCAAGGAAACAATGTAAATAACATGTTGGAAACATGCAGTTTTAAGCACATTTTTGGTTAGAACATATGTTCTTGGGATTTCATATTCTAAGTATAGCAATCTTTGGATCAGGTAGAATATGAAAATATTCCAGGTGTCTTGAGTTTTGAAAGTATATAGTTCACCAGACTTGGAATACTTAAGAAAAAAACTTTAATGATATTCTAAGTGTTTGTCCACCACTGTATACATACATATATATATATATGTATGGGTCAAGCAACTGAAGGACCAGTGAGAGTAGGAAAGTATGAAGGTGTGAAACGGCGCATGTAAATATCACCAACCACAAGCCACTGAGGGGAGCACCCACAACCCTTGAAAATTGATGCTTCAACCTTTGTGTGCAACATGTGCCAATCACTGAAAATTACCAGAGTCTCTCACAAGGTTCAGAGAAAACGACCCTGGCTATTCTATGCTGAGGTTTTCAACCCCTGCTCTCATTGGGTTGTTTTGAGATGAAACCATATTTTTACGCTTAAAATCCCTTAGCCATAGATGAATGTAGGGGGTTGTTGGAAAAAAGAAACTTATCCCATGGATAAGTTTGAGCTCCTACGCCTCCAACCCCTCCAACCCCTACCGAGATGCGTTTGGAAGACCCTCATGAGTGCAACACACTCCTGTCCAGTGACCACGGGGGGTTCCCAGTAAGGCCCTTGTAGATCAATGCTGTGAGTGTCTGAGAATGGGGTAGACCCAAAAAAAGTGCCATTTAGTCGGAACAGTCATGATAAACCTTGCGATTTTGAGAAAGGCAACAGTGGGGTCTTCAACTGTCGACCTGCCTGCTGCGCTTTCAAGTAGGACTCATTCAACTGCCTGTCCCGCAGTCGCGGTTTCCGTTCGCCGCCTGAGCCGCGGATTTTCGACACATCTTGGGCAGCCCTCAAGCCAACTGTGGATGTGTTTGAGAGACAGGAAGACCGGCAACAAGCACAAGTTGACACAGATCACTGGCCAAATGAAAGCAGGCGATCAATCGGCATCAGTGTTCTGTGAGTGAATCTATTATTTTGTGTTGGCCTCTCCCAACCTCTGTTTCTTCAATCCCATATGGGTGTGTCCACAAATGGACTATATACCCACATTCTATCGTCATTTTACTACGGAGTATGGTGTTTTGCACTGTTCACCGTCAGAAAATGGATCAAAATACTGGTAACAAACAGGGTTTCTTGGGGGTATCCTATCAGATAAACAAATAAATCCATCATTGGTCGCTGAAGTCCCCACCTGGGTACTCTTCAAAGACCAGGAAAGTTCGCAGGCGTCCAAAGGCCGCTTGCGCCTCGAGGTGTCGAGGGAGAATTGGATGTCAACCAAAATCCTGGGATTTTTTCGCAACAAAAAGTGGTGTTTCACCAACAAAAATTGGGATGGGAAATCTATTAACTTCTGGATTTTGTGATTTGGTTAAGTATCCATAAACGATCCCCAATATTACCCATAGATTTATGGGAAATCAAGGGTATCAAACCAAACAAGTTACAGTATGATTTCACGAAATGAGGATTGAATGGTAAACCTCAAATCATCAATTGCCCCCCAATGAACTTACAATAAATGGGTGGAAATTCAACCATCCCCCCCACTGGATGGTGTGTGGTGTGCCAAAATTCTGATTTCACCAACCAGAGTTGCGCAGTGAAATGGGTGATATCATGTTATATCCAGCAAAAGTCAGGTTTACGGCAAATGATGGTAAATGCAAATGCAAACCAAAATAAACCAAACATTCTTAAGGTAAAGATGTGATTGAAACTACACACTTTCCTGGGACCTGCTTCGAGTTGATACATATCCCAGTTGGAGATTGCCCACCAGCCATTACCAGCCTGAAGGGTAGGTGTTTGGGGATGATTCCCCTTATCCTGACCATCCTTTGTGGTGACGTTGTAGGGCGCCATCATTCCAAGCCATCACACTATTTTCTCCACAACAGACTGGGACTCCGTAGCACCGAAAACAAGACCTACAGGTGCCCCACAAGGACTAAGGAGGAAATGAAACATGCATCATTTCAAGGCAGATCAAACAACACAAAGAAGAACCAATGGTTTTCCCAAATGAGAAACGGGTCAAAACCCCGACCCCTTCTGCTCATATCAAAATATCGGGTTTTTCTTGATGTTCATCCCCCTAAAAATGGCAGTAAGAGGTATTGAAACCATATTGAAGGCAGTTGCTGCTATTGTTATATCCGAGTAAATGTCCCAGTAAATGTATCCCCATCATATACCCATCATATCCCCATGGTATATCCACCTGCTGTCGCATGCTTTGCATCGCCTCTTGACGCCTAGCAGCACGCCGCAGGGGCTTTCCCCGAGTCGTAACGTAACGGAGGGTTCAATGGGAAAATCATCCGAAAATACTCTACAAATGGGGAATATCCTTGGACACAAGGGGAAACTCATCGAACTAAATGGAGGTTTCTGTCCGGGAAAATCATCGAACTAAACTTGGAGCTGTTCCATCAAGCCATATTTGAGTGCCGAAACGTAAACATGGAATGTGAAATGGCTTGACTTCGCCAGGTTTTGACTGTGACCCAACTTCTGCGGCAAATCTTATGTTCTTGACACAACTTGCTGCTTTTGAATCCAGCCAAGGATGTCCAGCAGGGTACATCGCTCAAGGCCGATTGTCATAGCTGCGAATCGCGCAGCCAAAACTAAGTACTTTCCTTGAAGCTTCTGGTGCTTTTTTCTATAGCAAACTCAGAAACCGTAAGGTGGTACCACTTTTCGGACATCAACGTAGCTTGTTGGCCCCCCATCATTTCTTAAAAGGGTCGCCTTCCCCAAAGTGTACATGGATGTGGTGTCACAAGCTGTCGAGAAGCCAAAAAAATCCATGAGTTTAGACCTTTCCCCATCGATCTATATAATTATAGCTCCTGGTTATGGAGTAGGTATGTTCAAACCCCAAATTTTGCAAAATTTGGTTGGTACCACTGATTGTCTCTTCGTAAAGCACCCAGAAGAACCACATCTGAGATCAGATACCACAAACTAGGCATGTCTGAATGGATGTTAGCCGTTAGCCGTACTACTCAACCGTTTTAGGACTTGATTTCTACTTGATTTCTACTTGATTTCTTCCATGACTCCAACACGCAAGGCTTCTTGGATCGGAGGGCGCCTTGCGAAGCTTTCTGCCTGCATTCGACGAGTTCGCGCCGTGACGCCCGTGGAAAAGGCACAAAGGCTCCCATTTGGGATGGTTTATACCCATCTATTTTCGGTATTCTGGGTGATGGTTTATTGTTGGCTTTATCACACTACTAATCACATCAAAATCCATTTACCCATCTTCCCGGCTACAAGTAGTTGTTTGTTGAATTGAAAAGCAATTGGTGCCAACAAGCAAAACAGCTATCAACATCATCCGGTCCTCTGGAAGGTGGTGCCCCCCCAGTTTTGTTGCTTGGGTGTATCACCCTTACCTCTAGAATAGTATAGATATATCATGATATATCTGCCCTAAAGCCTAGTTATGTTACAAACCCAAGTTAGCTAATTCTTGGGCACCACCTTGTACGGGGTCATAGTTCCCCATGACTTGGGACCATCACCAGTCGCAGATCCTTTGAGTCGCGCACCCCCCATAAAAAAGCCATGGAAAAATCGAGCTGTCTCACATCCCTGTCATGGATGAAATCACCAATCAACTAGGCAATATAAATCCGGAGAACAACCAATCAGAAGGGGTCTATGAATGAATCTGTATACATTTGCTGATATAGCAGGATCCTGAACTTCAAAGTCTGGATGATGCACAGTATGGCCGACTCCCACTTGCAAGTGATCTTATGCCTCAGCTATTGGTCACAATCCAGGATGGAAAACCCCACTCGCAGGTGGAATGGGACGGTTTTTGCTTCCTGCTGTGGTACAGTGGTATGTTGCTTCGGGCCTAGGGGCAGGGACATCACATATGCTTGAAAGGAACGCCAACAGGAAAAGTCAGAAAAAAGACTGGTATATCTCATCATCACCCATACTACAGAGGGGAAGATATGGCTATAAGGTTTCCTCAAATGCTCCTCCATTCTAGCAGATTACTTGGGGTAGGTATTTGGGTGAATAGTTTGGGATTTGACGGGATATATTGCTCAAATACATGGTAGAAGTGTTGGGATATTCTGCAAAAAAAAATCAAGAAGGCACCGGCACCAAGGCATCAACAAATGACTTTGGGAGTGGTGGAGAATGTACCCCACCTCATTTATTTGTTCCAACATCAAAACCACGCCGTCAAATCACCGGTCAACCTATCGTCCCATCCTCCCAGTCACCTCCTTCTCTTGTCTCTGCTTCTCTTCAGCGACTTTCAGCCTGGTCCTTTGCGCTGTCTGTTGATCCCGGGCTTCACGTTGACAACTTTTGGTGCGACATATTATATATATATATATACATACATATATATATATGTGTGTGTATATTAAATACAATCTATAATATAATACAATACATTATAATATGATATAATATAATATAATATAATATAATATAACATAATATAATATAATATAATATAGTATAATATAATATAATATGACATAATATAATATAACAGAATATAATATATTACAATATAATATAATATAATATAATATAATATAATACAATATAATATAATATAACATATTATATTATATTATATTATTATATATATAATATATATAATAATATAATATAATATAATATGTTATATTATAATACAATATAATATAATGTAATATAATATCATATGATATGATATGATATGATATTATATAATATAATATAATATGATATGATATGATATGATATGATATTATATAATATAATATAATATGATATGATATGATATAATATAATATAACATAATATAATAATATAACATAATATAATAATATAATATAATACAATAATAAAATATAACATAATGATGTAATGTAATGTAATGTAATGTAATGTAATGTAATATAATGTAATATAATATAATATAATATAATATAATATAATATAATATTGTATTATATTATATTATATTATATATGTATATGTATATAGTATATAGTATATAGTATATAGTATATAGTATATAGTATATAGTATATAGTATATAGTATATAGTATATAGTATATAGTATATAGTATATATATACGTATATAGTATATATATGTATATAGTATATATATATGTGTATATATATATATATATGTATATATACAGTATATAATATATATATAATTATGTATTTAGTATGTATATATATATATAATATGTGTATATGGCTTGGCTATAATTACATCTTATATCATACAATACAAGCCAAGCCATCCAGTCCACCATTCAAAAGGGACTGGGGACATTGAAAATTCATCGACTTGAGCAGTGATCCATCAAACTCAACCACAAAAATATAGCACAATGATCTTGACAGACTTGGGAGTGGACTAAATTAGTGGCGTTGCTCATCGAAGTGTTGGATCATTATATGAAATCTCTTGTACTCTTAGTGTATCCCCACTTATCAATGATTTTCCCACTAGATTCCACTAAAATGACCCGAGAGCAGCGCCATCAAAGAGCCATCGGCCATCGGCTTGTGCTCTTGGGGCCAGGCGTTTGAAGGGTTTCAAAGAAGAATTTATGGAAAGCCATGGCTTTGACCCCCAAACTTGCTCGGGGCTCCTGCAGGTTTTCCCAAAAAAACTACTCAAACCACGTCAGTTGGCATCAGGATGATTCCCATGGTCGTCCCCTCAGCCAAGTCTCTGAAGATCTTCTTCCACCTGGGTCAAAACAACCACGGCTAAGATCACTGGGCGTACTGTGCCTGGAGAAGTTGAAATAAGACCCAAACCTCACAAACGAGGCCATGAATAAACATAAACGAATGATGGTTTCAAGTTTCCACCATGCTTAAGGAGCGTTTACGGTGAGGCCATTGTTGGTCGCAGGAAATGAGCCAGAAAGATCCGCGGGTTGAAAATAGAAACTGTTTGAAACTTCCTAGTAGATTTCAATTGTACATATACTATCATATACTTATGATATTCTAGGATTCCTATGGAACATGTTCTTTGCTTTGCTTCGAGTCTTCGAGTTTAGATGCCACGTCCAATCCACGTCCTGATGTGTTGTCACTTCACTGCCGGATTCCCTGCTAGGATGAACTCAGCAGCTATCCTCAAACTGTTTACACCTCCATCTTTCTAACATGTACTGATTCCTCTAAGGATTTTTTTTGGCCAGTTTGCAACTGTACATGGGTCGGAAAATGGGGGATTCGCCAAATGGCTGATGCTGTTGGATCTTATTGGGGAAAGCATGATCAACCAACAGATTTTGGACAAATCGAAACGAATGAACCACACTTCTACGAAAAGGTGATCTCAAGTCCCTGAAGAACAATGTACATCATATACAAAGTGATCATAGATTATTCAGGTCTGGGTGCAGAAGTGGTGTACCCCCAAAGTTGAAAGTTGGATGGTTGGGTCAGTGAGAACTCGGACAACCCTACCTACTGACACGCCAGGGTCCTTGGTTCGATGTTAACCCAGGATCAATAAATCCATGGTGAATGAAAAAATGGGGTTGCCATTTGTAATTTAGCACGATGCTGAGGATCCCCTCAAGATGAATTATTGAACTGGTGGTTCTATTAATCCTAGGTTGACATGTTGACACCATTTCTGGCTCCTCATCAGATCCAACCTGGGCCGTCGCACAGTGGTCCCGAGCGAGTCTTCGACTCTGCTCAGAGCCTTCCAGATCTCTTTGGCTTCCGTGGGCCGTTGCGCCGTGGTCGACCCTGGCACGGGGAGTTGGTTGGGGATCAACATCTCGATCTTGGCAGAAGTGAGCACTGCCCAAAGGATCAACTTGTAGATAATCACATGGTTTACATTACTTGATTTACAGAAGAATATCTCTGCATTATGGGAAATCCTGTAAACCAGCCAGTAAAACGGGTGTTTATCCTTAAAAATGGCAAGTGGGTGAAAATCTTAGTTACACTTGAAATTACATCTCAGTAGACGAAGTAGTAGCTGAAGCAACCCAAACTGGTGCCCAGTAGGCCACACCAGCTGTGCGTATCTGTAGTTGTCCTGAAAAGATGCCGAAGTGTTTTTCCAAGATGGTATAGATACTGTAATTAAAGTATACGTCATAGTTTCCAAGTGTCCAAATTGTATTCCGGGACCCTTTTTGAACATCTTGGGGGATGGGTCAAAACAACCTCCTTCTGTGTACATCAAAATAGCTAGTAAATGGATGTTCACCCTCCCAAAAATGGTACAATAGGTCCAATAGGTATTGATTCATCCTCACATGGTTAAATCATGTTAAATCCCCATTTTTGCTGGTTGACACATCACCCCTCCCAAAGCTATTGATCCAGAGCTCGAGCATCATCAAAGGCACCACATCCTACACAAATTCCTCAAGTAATGATTATACCAAGGTACGAATACGGTTCAACAGCTCATGCAGGTTCTCAATCTCGGCCTTGTCCATCCTGCTGGGGCGCAGGAAGAAACTTTCTTTATGGGAAACCAAGGAAGCAACCGAGGGTGTCGCCCTACTAAATGAATCCTCTTCATCCGTCCATGATCCGTCAAGAAGCTCGAACCTTTGCAGAAAATTCATGTGTGACCCCATTCACACTCTTCCAAGGGCTACTCTTCAGACATGCTGCCAGGTACCCCCAGCATTCCAAAACATGACAAAAAATGCTTGACTAATTTGTTAGAATTCTCAATCTGTTGAAAAAACCTCCAAAACTTTCCAAAAGAAAAACTTGCCCCAATCCCTGGAACCACATTCCATCAAAGACCCCGTACATATAGTTCCTATATTTACCATCGCATTTGTCCCTATGTAAACATCACCGCAACTTTCCAGAAAAATCCAAAACATTGCAAAAATACCAAAATATATCAAAGTATCAAAACAAATCTTCGAAAATCAATCAAAACATTCCACATTTTAAAGCATGGCCAGAACATACTGAAACTAAAATAAATGATTTTGAATGTTTGGGGATTTCTTGAATCATGGGGTCCTGCAAAAATTCCCCAAGAGTATCCCTGGCCAAAACTTCAGGGCCTGTACCGGAAAAGCACCGCCTCAATGCAGCCAGATCTTTCTTGACATCCTCCAAGACCCTCAAGAACTCCGCCTGGAAGGCAACGGCTGTGCCATCTGAGGAAAACTGCAGGGAATGGCCACTGGCAGAAGGATATGTTCACTAAATTGTTACATCTTCAGTTGGAATTCATTGTAGCTTGCTGTAGAATTCATGGTTCATCCAAGAAAAACTGAAATCAAGTGCCAACGTCAATGTCTATATAGTTGTCATAATAGTGTTCTCCAACATCAGAATAGCAGGGGTCTCAGCCCAGATAAAGGTTTGGTGCGGCTTCCAGTGCAGGTTCCGAGTTGGTTCTGGGAGGTTCCGGAGGTTCCGGTGTGGTGGTCCCAAGTTCCAATGTAGGGGTTGCCGGTGTGGGTTCCGGGATGGTTCCAGAATGTAGCTTTCCTACCACCTTTGGTATTGGGATACCACCTGGCCTTCTTTTTCACATTTGAATTGATGATTCATGCAGGGAATCCAGCACATCCTGTAGGAAAATATTGAGCTTGGTGCGACGTGGAACATGTCTCGATGTAATCTGATAAAGCTGGAACATTTCCATGGTAACTATATGTAGATAAGTCTGAAACAATTATCATGAACCATATCTCCGATTCGTGGTTCCTTCATCTCCGGTCATATACCACAAGTTGGGTTGCACTCTCAACCAGAATTGTGTAGGTCCGTGTCTCCGAGATATCCCCACTTGATCCGCGTTCCTGAAAAATAAACCATGCCAACTCTACCATGTGATAAGGTCTGCACAAGCCTTAAAAGCATCTGACTATATAATGTGGTAAACACAGTAAACACAAGAACAAACAGCAATTGTATGCAATTGGGGATGGTTCAACACCAACTCACATGTGGCTGTTTTTATTAATCCCCCCAGAAACCACTGTTAAGTAGCGGGATTTACACATGTTTGGAACCATTGATGGTTTCTTTTGATACTTTTTGATACTAGAGGGATGAGGACTATTAGAATTTACTATAGTATACTAGAGTTATATAAGTCCGCATTGTTGATGGTTATATAGTTACATATATATTACATTATTTATATATATATATACATGTATATATATTACATTATTGATATTACATTATTGATATTACATTATTGATATTACATTATTTATATATAATATACCGCATATATACCCGATATCCCAATAAAATCCCTTTGAAATAGTTGATAAAATATACACCATTCCTGTCCCTTCCCATTTGCCAAAGACAGCTCATCAGGATCACTGAGCAGTTCCGACCGTCCACTGGAAACGCGGCTGGTGCAGGTCCTTCAAGAACAACACTGCCTCCTGCGATCGCTGGAGATCCTCCGAGTTTTTTGCAGGGGATCCTAGCCAAGGATAAATGATAGATATAGGCCCGGCTCAAAATTAAGACTTGGAAAACCACAGATTCAAGTAGTCTGTTTTTAGTATTAACCATCCAATATCATCCAATGGTTGGGGTACCCAACATTGACCATACCATGTTCCTACAGAATCAGTGGTGCCCATGAAAATTATGTCAAGCAACAACTGCTCATGGTATCCCACCGTGCGGCACTGGGGAGTTCATTTCAGTATCCCAGCGCTTCTCTGTTTGGCACAAATTTCCGCAAATGGCGCTAAAGTATGAGAAATTGGGGTATCTCGATGTCCCCGAATTTTGAGACAACCATCCCGTGTTTGATGTTTCATATCCAGTCTTTGACGACTAAATCCACCACCTCATACACACCACAGTGATTGGATCGGTAACTGTAAAAAGAGACCAAAACCTGTGGTCCGATGGACCCTACATTTTGGACCCATGGCCACATTGACATCATGGGTTTTCTGGGCTCACCATGTTTGGTGCATCTTTTTCGAGGAAACCCAAGGGTTTCACCCTTCCACTGCTCCTCCCTGTTGGGCTTCTGGAGCAGATCAATGGAGCGAGTCACCGTTTCCGCCTGCAAGTTTGGTGTGTCTGACAATGGTGGGTTTGACCCCCAACTTGCTGCAATTTCAATGAGAAAATGATGATAGTCCAACAAGTGTTCATTCAATTTTGAGATAAATCATCTGACATTGGGGATGATTATACAGCAAACGGACTTCCATATAGAATTGGGATGATGTAAGGTGGTCCCCTGTCATGGCTTAGTGATCGAGGGATCCTCGCCAACTGACATTCTATCGGCATTTTTATCTGGCCTTCTATCTGGCGTGTATTCTGACATCTATTCTAATATGCTATGTGACATATTCTACTTCACATTCTATCTGACGTTCTATTTGATATTCTACCGGGCATGTTGTCTTTGACATCTATTCTGACATTCTATCTGGCATATTTCCTGGCATTCCATCAGGCATTTTATCTGGCACTTTTTTCTGATAATTTCTGATATTATGTATTCTGATATTCTATCTGACAATTTTAACTGGCATTCTATCTGACATTTTCTCTGGCATAGTGCGTGTCTAGCGAGCCCCAGAGAGTCTGCGAGCTGGCGATAGATTCTGCAAGCGTGAGGCGAGAGGAGCACAAGGAGACGGAGGAGCAACCTATCATAGAATGTAGAGACCCTCACCTGGCAGGTGGGGAAAAATGATTCATATTGAGTCTTTATATGTCCCTTAAAATGTCACGTTTTCAAAAGGTATCATCATGCGTGGCTCTGACTATGATGCTCCTTCTGCATTCAATTGCTCATATTGTCACCTTGGAAATCCTTCGAATACCTTTGGGACTTCTTTCTGGCGGTGTCAACCTGTCCCAAGAATTGTTCAAGGATGAAAAACAACACATGCTTTGAAACATGTTGAAACCACGCAGCAGCTGATGGCTTCAGCCCATCCCGATATGGCTCGAATGTTCCTTG
Source organism: Symbiodinium sp. clade C Y103 (assembly GCA_003297045.1). NCBI lineage: Eukaryota > Dinophyceae > Suessiales > Symbiodiniaceae > Cladocopium > Cladocopium sp. clade C. Next base: position 15,188 of record BGPT01002084.1, on the reverse strand, counting down.
ACGCCCCCAAAATCAGATAGTCAGATAGTGAAATACCAAAAGGCACCCAGCTCTTTGGTCAATTTCTACCCGTCCATCGATGTCCATCGATTGTCCGAGCCTCCAGTTTGTTGAAGAAAGTGTCGTCCTGAAAACGATCAGGTTCAAGGTCACAAATGCCTTGGGATGGTGGTTTGAGGCTATCAGCAGCTATCAATCGCTTGATCCAATGGAAACTTTATTTCAAAAAAACACAGGATTCATGGCACCCAAACAAGAGTTCCAATTGAATGTTGACTAGTGTCTGATATTGCAGGGTTTGCTCATCTTCATCAGCTCCCAATATGAGCATAATCTTCAAGGCATCAAAAGGCATCACCACCCAACAGACAACCCCTCAATGGATCCAGACGGCAACTATAAATCGTGGAAAACCACGGTTTTCTTCAAGTTTCCAACCCTCCTTGGCCAAAACTCGGACATCCTCCCTGGCACCCTGACTTCCTTCATGTTGGATGCCAACTGCAAAGCCGCCCGGAGAAAGGGTGACAGGTCAGATGTCGATGCAAGGCGGAAGGCCCTGGAGAAACAGGCGCATTGGGGGGTTACGGTTAGAGAACTTCTATCACAAAAGATCCATTGTACGGGCAGTGCAACATGAAAGGGTCCAAGAAGTGTCATGAAAACAGAATCTGAGAGTTTCCATAGTTAGAACATGTTTCAATTGCCCAGTTCACAAAAGATTGTGAGATAAAACCCTTCACCGCAACTTGACTGGACCACTCCAGAAGCCCGCCGACCGCCGACAGGACCAAGGCGCTCCGAAGAAAACTTCTGCAGCATTTTCTTCTGGACCTATCAGACGGCCACGGGAGGACCAGCAGTCAACCAGCTGTCTAAACATTGGTAAACGGACAAAATGTGTTGCAAAAGAGAAATTACTTTCTTCGAATGATCCCCACCAACTGACATTCTATCTGACATATAATCTGGCATTTTTTCTGACGTTCTATCTATCTTGCATTCTATCTGACATCTGTTCTGACACCCTATCTGGCGTATTTTCTGACATTCTATCCGACATCGTACCTGGCATTCTATCTGACATTCTATCTGACATGTATTCTGACATTCTATCTGGCATATTTCCTGGCATTCTATCTGGCATATTTCCTGGCATTCTATCTGGCATATTTCCTGGCATTCTATCTGGCATATTTTCTGACATAATTCTATTTGACATCTGTTCTGACGTTCTATCTGACATCTGTTCTGACATTCTATCTGACATCTGTTCTGACATCATGTCTGGCATGTTTGGAGACATTCTATCTGGCATATTTTGAGACATTCTATCTTGCATATTTTCTGACATCCTATCTGGCATATTTTCTGCCATTCTGTCTGGAATTCTATCTGGTATATTCTCTGACAGTCTATCTGGCAGTCTATCTGGCAGTCTATCTGGCAGTCTATCTGGCAGTCTATCTGGCAGTCTATCTGGCAGTCTATCTGACATATGTTCTGACGTTTTAGTTGGCATCTATTCTGACCTTCTATCTTGCATATTTCCTGGCATATTTTCTGGCATTCTATCTGACATCTGTTCTGACATCCTATCTGGCATGTTTTCTGACATTCTATCTGACATATATTCTGAGATCCTATCTGGCATATTTCCTGACATTCTATCTGGCATATTTTCTGACATTCTATCTGACATCTGTTCTGACATTCTATCTGACATCCGTTCTGACATCCTATCTGGCATCTGTTCTGACATCCTATCAGCTATATTCTCTGACATTCTATCTCGCATATTTTCTGACATTCTATCTGGCATATTTTCTGGCATCCTATCTGGCATATTTTCTGACATTCTATCTGGCATTCCATCCGGCATATTTTCTGACATGCTGTCTGGCATTCTATCTGACATGTATTCTGATGTTCTATTTGGCATCTATTCTGACATTCTGTTTGGCATTCTTTCTAGATTCTATCTGGCATTCTGAAATGCGTTTGGGTCCAGAGCTTGCCATATCGTGTTCGGTCCAGGACACAGCCTCCGAGGTGCTCGCGATATGATATGGTGGTCGGGCCCAGGCATGGCTCAGAGCATTCGGAGCTGGCAGAGGAGGAGAAGGAGAACGAGGAGGATGTCCGGCACCTTTGTTAAAATCTAGAGACCCTCACCCGGCAGGTGGGGAAATACTATCGGGAACAAATGATCATCCCAGACATCAAATCACTAAAGCTTGTCAAGGCTGCAACCTCCTTGTCATTCTGCATCTATAGAGCACTGGACATATTTTCTACGGGAAGACTCTCAAAATGATGGCTTGTCCGCTTCCAAAACCGGTTGCCATACAGATGACCATGCATTTGACGGTTCATGGTAAAAATTGCTGGTCAGTGTGCAGTTTCCCAGGCTGCATTTTGACCCATGCTCTTGGTGGGCATCCTCTTCATCCCCAGTTTGGTATATTTTGTCTGGAAAGTTGACCGTCTCCTCTCCACTTCTCAGACCCTGGCTGGAAGAGCAGCCTCCGCCACCTGGCTGATGGGCTCCGGGGCCCAAATGGACCCTGATCAAGCACCAGGCTTTACTACTACCGTCAGAACCCCTCAGTGTGGACACACTGCTTGGGAAAAAAACACAAGATATCTAAGAATCAGATGTCTAAAGTCTAAAATGCTCGAATAGCTTGGATGATCCCCCGTTCACAGAACCTCCATGTAGAACGGGAACACAACTATCAACGTTCAATATCTCGATGCCTAATGTGCACTGATATGAACAAATATCTGTGACAAAGTGCGTTCGTCTTGACGTTAATTAGGGTCTATGATTTTCCAACGGAGTCTTTTCCAGAGGCAAACAACACAAAGTTTTCGGGAAGTCGATCCATATGAGGAAGTAAAAACGAATGGTGAGCCGACAATCGTTCTGTATACCGGCCACATCATCAACAAGATGATGGTTCTCTCCCTATTGTCGGGTTTCGAGTTGGACCCCTAAACAAGTCACACATCATCAAGAAACAGTGTTGTTCCATGGGCTCTATGTTTGCCCAAGTGATTTGCAGTACTGTGTACTGGATCTGACAAATCGGAAAACGTCAACTCCCTAGGCTATCGAGTTGCACATCCCAAGGAGGAACAGTCTTTTGGTGATCCAACAAACAAATACCCCAATGACTTACCCTACTTACGATAGGTTTGTCTGAATCTGAAAACCATGGCAAGTCTAAACCCTCAGTTTCCCCAGGGTTACATATATTTATTATATCGCCATTATTGCTGGTTCATGCTCCCATTCTCTTGGAGCATATCCCCCATATCTTGGTGGTTTCTTGATCCCTGCGACACCTTTAACTAATAGTGGGATAAATGGTAAACCAGTAATCTAATCCCAAGAGGGCTAAAAATCGAGGTGTGGCTATTATTTAGTAACCTCTAAAAGATAGAAACATGTTTCCAGGATTTTCCCTTCATGGTCTGATGTTTTCTCCATCACTTCCAGGTTTCCAGCCTTTCCGGGGAGGAAATCCCATGGCACCTTGATGAGGATGCGCGTCAACTCTTTGAAGCCGCCGCAGCTGCTGAACTTTGGTGCCCACTCCTGGATTCGTGACCATTTTTGTTGCGCCCTGTGGCACCATTTTTGTTGCAAGTTCTTCAAATATCTCAAAATATGCATAAATAGAAAACGTAGAGAAAAGCTGAGGTAAACAGCTCAACAATGTTGAACTGGCTTACATGCTATAACTTAAACATACTATAACTGGCTTACATGCAATGGTGAAAGTGACTACATAGCAATGGGGGGGTGGATGGCAATGGCCTGTCACCCCATCCGTGCCTTGTCACCCCAGCCTCGGGCGGGCCGGCAGATTTTGCGAAGTGTAATTGTCGAAAACGCGTGAAATGGTGTCTTGGAACTCCATTCTCTTGCAAACTTGCCGAGAATGGATTACTATAGACTATCGAAGAAAGTAGTGATCATGTCGCTTGCAACACTCGCAGGGGTTTCCAATTCTGATCATCCAGCCGGTGCTTGAAATACCCCAATTCATGGTCTATATACTTTCCGCTAGGGGGCTGACATTTGCCCGAAATCCACGGAAATCCATGCGGGACTGCAATCTGCTGTTTTGTTTCGGTGCGTGTTTTTCGCAAACTGCGAGCATACAAAATATTGATGTTACCTGCGTCTCATGGCATTTTTTAGCTTACCCAAGACGGTGCCAAAATCACCTTTTGGAGCAAGTCTTGAAGACATCCTCCATAATTTGCAGTGTTTGGAGCTGTCAACTAAACCCTCAACAAACTGGAAGACTTTGAAAGAATACCAAACTAACCTACCCTAAATAAACCCTAAACAAACCCTAAACCAACCCTAAATCAACCACAAATAACCCCAAATGGACCCTAAAACAACCTTGAATAAACCCTGAAACAAGCCTAATAGCGGGATAATTAACTAAACAAACCCTCAATCAACCCTCGAGAAAATCTAAACCAACCCCAAGTAAATTCTAGACTCTAAAACAATCTTAAAGAATTCTGAAATAAATCCTGAACAAACTACCACGTAGCTAAACACCCAATGAAACTTTGGGGGGAACGTAGCAGAAACCAATGGTTCACCGGATTGGAGCCTTTCCAGAGCCACTGAACGCCACCATCATCAAACCACCATCATCGAACCACCATCCAGAATTCAACCAAGGAGCAGCTGCTTACATTCTCCAGCACTTTCCTTGATGTGTGGTTGGATGCTACACATTGGGATACATTAGGTACACTACAGGCTTTCCATACGCTGATCATCGCTGATCTATCAGAAGACACTATTCAAGATGCTATAAATTTCCCTTAGCTCTCTTGCAAATGTGTTATTCTGAAAGGGGGGAAGCTCCCAAGTTCCTCCTGATATTCCCTCATTGATCAGAGCCAACTATATGTTAACAGTTAACAGCAGTTCCAATTGCTGGAAAGAGAGCTGTGACAAATCCGTGGGCAAGTATGACCAAAACACCCAAAAACCACGAAATCATTTTTTCGCAGTGCTCAAAAGCCTCTTTGATTCCATTAAACTACTTGCTCAATCGGGGTTCCGATAGCGGAGGATGAAAATCCCCAATATCTTGAGGTGTATAATCCCCTATATATACATTTGAACCAAATGGGGGTTTGGAATACCGCTCATTTGAAGATGGAAATGGGCTAAGGAACCACGCCTGGCTGATCATCTTTGGGACAAAATAACAATTCGTTCAGGGTGAAAAAACAGAACGTGAGCCCATCACGAGTAGAATTTCAACCCCAGGAAAAACACACCATTTGTTGGTCTGCGTGCATTGCTTGCTACTTGTTATTTACTGCTTTTAGACCAATGGATTCACTGGCAAACAAATTCTTCTTCGCCAAAAATACTTCAGTACTCGTTGGGGTCTGTCAAAAAAAAACATGGTGGCTGAGTTAGCTTGAGAAAATCCCATGGTTGAAGGTTTGAGAAAATCCCATGGTTCAAGGTTTCCCGCATCTTTTGGCAATCTCATTTGGGGGTCCGGGTCCAAATTGAGTACCCCGGAAACCGAGTCCTTTACGACCAAAACAAACGTGAATCCCAACAGTTTTTGAATTTTGACCCAAACTTGTTTGGCCCCAATGTTGGTGGTGTTCCCAAAACCGCCAGTGGTATCAATAGCTATTGTCAAGTTGTGCAGTGTCACTTCCATTCCTAAGCCGCAGCACATCAAAGCTCTGCCAATGCCAGACACGGCGACGACCGGCATGATGTTTGCCACCTGAGTGAGTTGGGAGTATATCCTATCTTTGGGGTGTGGATGGAAAGCCAAGTGCGCCTGTGTGCGTGTATCGTGTATCTATGAAAACACATTTGGTTATACATATATAAATGTACATACTTTCATGTATGTGTATATATATATATGTATATATATATATTCATTTATTATACGTGTATATATTTATTATACATGTATATATTTATTATACGTGTATATGTGTATCTTTATATCTATATACACTACATCGTCCAAAATTCACATACATTTAAAGGCCGTCAATCTGAGAATGACTTGTGCCATGGTTTATAGAATTGTGATTGTGTTTGCCTTTGTAATGATGCAGTGGCTATGATTATGGCTATGATTATGGCCAAGATCATGTCTCTCATCATCCTGGTGCGAGGAGCTGCAAATTCAACTTGGAAGGGAAATCTACCTTAACCAATTTCTAGTTATTGCGCATTCATATATATATATATATATGGGTATTTGAAACCCCAGTGATCTTGGGTGTAAAATGTATTGGGCCCATTTTTTGGTAATTTGACCCACAGCAAGAGATTGTTGGAGCTGTTGAATCCTGAAACCGTTGGTCTCTGGCACCGTTTCCACCCCCGGAAACTGCCAACTTGGCACGTACTCTTCGACCGGCTGTTGGGCGAAGTCGCCTCACAGTGGCGACCGAGCTGGGGCTCCAAGTGGAGAAGTTGGTCAACTGCCCTTGTAGGACCTGGATGGACCTGGCAGAAACACCTCTAGTTTCAAACAAGCATTCTATCCACCTTGCAGGTGGCCCACATGTTCACAACAATCTGCCCACCTCGGAGAAAGAAACGCACCAAGCTGTAGTGCTTGAAGTTCAAGAAAGCCTTCCCACTAGCTGGAGGGGATACCCCAGGCCCAGCTGTCACACTGGGTGGATCTCCAACAGGATGCCCCAGGGTGCCGGTAAGGGACCTAAAGCCTGGCTGAATGAAAGCAACTCAAAAACCAAGGAAAGGTGATCAGCCACCAGGTGATGTTGATCATCGCGTCCAAGTTTCGAGAGTCGAAACATGTGGAAACCCTCAATGCCTGCATGTTTGATGGGGGGAATTCGGTGAACTCCCCAGTTTTCCTGGCTAAATCCCGAGTTGTGATGCTTCAAAAATTGGCCATTGCCAACTTTTCACTGATTGAAATCACCCGTTTTCCCAAATAAAACCCCCAAAACCTGCGGGGCGTCCCTGAGGTGATCTGGTCTCCCCTGGCCTCGCGCAGGTTCTCCGGCCAGGCGCGACTCTTTGACCTTGGAGATACATATGTTGAGTGTTTGATATGATAATATGATAATATGTAATGTAAACATATATATGTATATAAACAAACATACAGTATATATGTATATTTCTATATATATATATGCATGTATTTATGTATATATATATATATACACATACACACATATTATGTAGAATATATGAAATACCTTCGGAATACATATGTACAAAATTAATCAAAATTACACAATTAAACCATATTATATCATGTCTATATATAGTTACATATATGTATGTGTATATGTACGTATATATATATATATGATATGTGCACATGCAATGTAACACATGCCTCAACGCAGTCAGATAGATCAACTTAAATAGATTTACGTGGTATATTCCCAGGCAAGTTGCTCCAAACCTTTGAGGAACTCTCCGTGGTACTTGTCGAGGCCAGTGAGGTTCTTGTCCAGCTTGTTCGAGTGCTTCCTTTCCTTGCCGTCCTGAGGTGGATACGGCAAATCCTCCGCTGACAAACATGGCAAGCTGCTTGCAAGCTAGGAAATCCCCAGCAAAAATGGAGATTTTCATGGGAAAATCCCCGAACTAAATGGAGGTTTTAACGGGAAAATCATCTATGGTGGATTTTCCAGTGCCACGTTTGATTACCGGAGGGTAAGTCATCCCAGTTGACCAGGGGCCAGTTCCATTGCCATTTGGTAGCTCCCCTGACAGTAGTCACCCAGCACCACGCCTGGCGAATCACCAGGGAAACGCACTCGTTCATGTAGAGCAGGCCTGGCCCACGCGTTTTTTGGAACAACTGCGGACGACTGAAGATGCCGTCCAACGTGCAGGAAGCAACACGCAAAATGCTGACGTAAATGCTGGTGGGATAGGTCACAATCCTGATACACTGTTGCTTCGGCACTATTCTTTCCACATCGGCTTTCATATGATTTGTGCCAAGTGGGACAGCCCTGCTTTTTGTGAATGTGGGTTCACCAGTGGAGCTTGCATCTACCTCCTTCGACCGCTCGGGCAAACTGTCCCTTGCGCGCCCATATATATATATATCATTATATCTGCCTCCCTGGGGCAAGAACTGTACCCAAAAACTCAATCAGCGCACCGAACACGGGACCTGCGTTGATGACTTCTTGCGCCACATCTTTTTGGTCATGCCTTGTGATGTGATATGTGATTCAACCAAGTTCAAGGCAGGAGATGATTGGGATGAAATAGGGGTGTTTGTTTCTTTCAGTCCGAGATCTTGTCATGAGATATTGTTGGTGAAGTGGACTATGGACTAGCCGACTAGCCCAAAATGAATCAAAATGATACATCCAACCCCCCTGCAAAATTGCCAAGTTTTCGGACGATCTCAGTCTTAACCATACACCATAAATGCCATACACCATAAATGCCATACACCATCACTGTAACCATCCAGAATGGTAGGTCTTGCACATGGGTATACATACCCAATTTGCAAGAAACAATCTTTGCAAAAATAAAACCAAATAACAAACCCCTATTTCTCATGGGTCATATGTCCGGCCAATTTACCAAATAATACCCCTCCGCGAAGGCCCTTCGGTAATGAAACATGGCAACGGAAAATCCCCAAACTACATGGAGTTGTTTGTGGGAAAGGCGTCTGTAGGGGATTTTCCAGCAGGCTATGCTGGATTGCCGGAGGGTAAACCACAAGTTGCACCAAGTAGCCCTTCCATGGCCGCTTGGAATGTCCAGCTCATCGCGTGGTCGAACGGCAAGCACCTTGGTGGCCCTCATCCCAGTTGTAGGGGCATGCTCGGGAGCCGCCCAGCGCCAAGACCACAGGGTCATGGTCAAGTTACATAAAATTAATGCGTTACTATGGTCATCCAGCCCATAGTAGGAATCCGTATTAATATGATGGGTATAAGTATAATGGGTATGTATTTGTATGTGTATATATCTATATATGAGAGAGAGAGAGAGACTGTATATGTATGTTGTAAATATGAGTATGTGTATATAAATCCCTAGTATATACTGGATGGGTATGTGATACACCCGTATAGGTATATGATGGTATATGATCCAAGTTGTGACGGGGGAGCTTTGCGGAGTCGTAATCCACGCTCGTTGGTCCGAAGCTCAGGTAGCGGGATACAAGGAGTAAATCAATGCGGAGAATTGGGAATTCGCTTAATAACAACCTACGGCTGGATTTAAGCTGCTTTTGCAATCTTGTATAGGCGTTGAATCTCTCTCGACTGGAAATGTCATTCAGTTTTGCAAAATCCAATTCAGGTGGAATGTTGAATGTTGGAAGTGGTGTTTGTAGAGATTGACCATGGCACATATGGTTCACACCAAAATCCAATGGATTCGAATTTCATTGATTCCCCATTTAATACTCACAAAAACGCTTTTGGATCTTTTGGAGATATCAATCTCGAATTTTTGATCAAACTGCTATTTTTGAGCCATGCTACCCGACTGTCCTTGAGTAGTAGTACGTGAGCTTTCGCTTCCTGTCTGCCAGGTCCACGATCTCGTCATCGAAGCTCCTGCTTCCTAAAATAGGGGTACCCCCAAATCATCCATTTTAGATTGGGATTTTCCATTATAAACCATCCATTTTTGGGTACCCCCATTTTAGGAAACCCCCAAGTACCTTCGGGTTGAGCAAGAACAATGGCCACGCATTTCCAATGTTTGAGATGTTTTGGGATGGTGTTTTGCGGGAGCCAATCGCATCTACCCCCCGGTTCTGTACGTGTCACTCGTTCCCATTCCAATCATCTCAGTTGTGCTGGGGTCCTCATCAGGCTGTCTGCTTCCTGCTCTTCGCTCAAGCCCTCCTGGCGTTCAGCAAACATGAAGTGAGTGAATGACCTCTCAAAACTACCCTCCTGTAGATAGCTATGGAAAATGGCTCAGCTATAGATGATCTAGCTATTGAAAGTTCTGTTTTTCCACATCGATGTTGAATTGACACAGGGTTGTGGCAAACCTCCCGAGCACCTGTCACATCCCCACACTCGGTTGTCTTCAACAGATCCTTTCAAGTACCATCGATTCACGTTCGTGTGTACACAATTCTTCATGTCCGAGAAAGGGGGACGTTCCAACCATTGTCTTCCCATAGGAAAACACTAGAAAACACTGGCATGTTGGTGCCTGTCCCCGACTCTTGGAAACCATCCCTTTTTTTTCTAGTCCGTGCTACCCTCTGGAAATCACACATGGCAATAGAAAATCCCCCTGTCCAAGAGGAAAAATAATCCGCAAATATCAATGGAGGATTTTGAAGTGCAATGTGAGGTCATCGTAGGATGTATTGGTTGTGGTTTGAAACCTTGGTACCCTGGTGTTCACATCAAAATAGCTGGTGGGTGTTTGCGGACATGCATCCCCCCCATTTAAATGTGATAATGAAACAGGCTTGACCCATTCTCATATCCCATTTAGAAGTAGTTGGCACCCACCCTGCGTTTATCCTTCATATCCATGAAAACTCCACAAATCCTAGCTAAAAACCCATGTCCCCACCTTATTGCCCTTGATCTCTTTGGCTCGATCCTTCATGGCATTTTGCCTCAGATAGCAGCCACATTTGCCAAAGCTTGGGTCCCCTACTAGCCATGCAGTGTTTCATACGGATATGTTATATATATACATATATTTATTTATTTATTTAATATATATATATACATATATATATATACGGATAGCATTTAACCAGATCAGAGTATTTAGAAAAGTTTTTGGAACAAAAATATCAGTGCAGTTCGTGATCCTCTCATTGTATTCCGGACTTGTCAAGGGCTCTTGGGTGGCAGGCCATCACCATTTCTATGCCCTTGACCTAGCAAACTCGCCTTGCTGTCCCTGAAGATGGGGGACTTAACAGTAGAGGGAAACAAGACTGTTATCTAATGTGGGTTTGTCTGAAAATAGGGCACCTTCATATTTGATGGTGAATCATCATTTTCCTTGCTAAAATTGCCACAAATTATAAAACTGGGGTATCCATCCGATTGTTCAGACACATCCATAGAATCCAAGGGTATATCTGTCATCCCAAAGCGTGCGCTCGCAGCCGAGGGGCACAGCCTTGTCCAGGGTTGACTTCTTGCCCTGGCCAGTGGTTGACCATGAGCAATGAGCAGTGGCAAAGAGCGACCCAATTGCTTAGGGTTTAAACATGTGTTAACCACACTTCACCATGTTTCACCAAACAATTGGCCAGCCAGTGCTAAAGCATGACCCACGGAAATTCCTTGAATCAGATGTTGAAGGGTTTGCCCTGCAAGGTTTGGCACTGTCCGACTCATGATCAATTCCCCTCTATGTGGGAACATTATGCCCCCAAACAACATGACTGCTTTGATGAGTGTCATAAGTAACTAGCCAGTGGTTGATAACCACACTCAGCATGTTCTTCACAGTGGCAAGCTGGTAATTACAGTAATCGTCTTGCATGTGTTTATACATGCGTATATTACATGTGTGTATATATATATATATAATTATATATATATATATTGATGTCATGTGTAGGTACTGCATACAACTCGGTTGGAACCATGAGTATTGCTATGCGCTGACACCATCGTTTGCCCAAGAATCTAATCTCCCCCGCGTAGCGGTGCCATTTTGAAGACAGGTTCAGTTGGTGAGGACGGCGTATCCTGATTGTTGACTATCCTTACATGAGAGATCCTTCAACAAACTATCTTCACCAATCATTCCCATTTAGGTTGGAGGAAGTTGGGGGGTTGATGATGATGATGATGATGATGATGATGATGATGATGATGATCCTTGCGGGTCCGGGCAAACGACGGCGTTTGACTGTATTGTTACCAGCTGCTCTATCCTGCCAGTGTCGATTGCAAATCCCGTCCTTATTGGTTGAAACATGTTGAAACCCACAATTTGATTGGTTCAGCCCCCCAATTGGCCACCTGAGCTGCTTCTCCAGCCTTGCTCTTCGGTTTCTGCTCCACCAAGCGCTGCAGCAAACTGTAGCACAGCACCGCATTGTTCTGAATCACCTGGTGAAACAACCGCGAAATTGGGCCCGCAAATAGCGCCTTTAGTGGGGAAAATGATGATAATCCAATGGATTTGGGGGTACACTATTACCACTATTTTCAGACAACTATATATGTTTGTCAATTTTGCCACTTTGCGGATGAATGCTCTGGGCCATGACAGCGGTCTGACTAGTGTGCCACTATAACAAGTTCTCCTCTTCGGGGATAGAAAGGGGGATCATCATCCCAAACAGGGTGGAAAACAAATACATATAGAATGTAAACAAACATGTGTATATATATATATATGTAAGAAATTGGGGGTGCACAAATGTGCAGCAAACGAGTCTGTTTCGTAGAGAAAACGAAAAAAAGTAGGGGTTGCCCAAAATTTGAAGGTACAGCACCACCAAATGGGCGCAAGAACGAAGAACTTCCAAGCAATCACACCGCATCCAAAAGTTCGCGTTGTCATAGGGGTTTTCCATCCTGGATGGGGCCAGAAAAAAACATCATGGTCCCCGCTTCACATGCCACAAATGGGGAATTAATCCCCCATTTCAATCCCCACACCCACCTATCATATTCGTGCTTAATGCTAGTTACATAAATCCCATAAACCATCTCAAACATATTGAATAATATACCTCTATTCTTCCAAAAATATCCCAATAAATATCCAATGAAATATCCCATGAAAGGTCCCATGACATGCCATGAAGTATCCCAAATGCTTGGATTTATACATCCATTCCTTAGTTGAATCCACCATGATTTCGGTCTAAGCACCTGCGACTCATCCTCCACATTCAGCTCGGAACACGTGGGCTCCTGAAACGGGTCGCAAGGCGAAGGTGCCACCGGCCTTGGGAACTCTGGTGACTAATTTCATCTTTGATGATCAAAGAGTCATGATGGTAAACAATGTAAACAATCAGATATTATTTCAGATATCATTTCAGATATCACTTCAGAAATCATTATACAATCAGCGAACTTTGATGTCTGAAATGATGAGACTAATGGGATGTTTTACCAAATCTATGGATTGTTTTGGCCAAGGAGTATAGCGCTGATAAATCTCATCAGTTTCCGGTGCCTCACAGCTGATCGCCGACAGATCCGGCAGCTCACCCTGGAAGGTCAGGGCTTGCAGGGCAGGGCCTTGCAGAGGCTCAACAATTGTGCCTGACGCTTTCTCGCAACCCAAAAAAAGTAGAAAGGATGAGAATAATGATAAGAATGAGAATGCTTAGTAGTGAGAATACTAGTGACAATAATAGTAAAAACAACAATAATAGTAATCACATGATAATAACAATTTAATAGTAATAGCAATATCAAAAAAATAATAGTAGTAATATATATATATATATAAGTTATATATATATAAGTTATATATATATATATAAGTTATATATATATAGTTATGAATATAGTGGGAACAATAATGACAGACATGATGATAATAATAAATAACAAAAATAGTGTCTATGTATATGTAGCCACAATGATTAAAGTGGCGAGAGTAGTATATAATAGTAGTGGTAACAATAATAAAGACATTGATCATAATGACACCAATAATATCAAAAACAACGACAAATCCAACAACGACAACGATGACAAAAATAACAATAATACCAAAAATGATATGTAATAAGTAATAACTGCAATAATGACTATAATGTTCATCACCATGTATTCAAATGATGCTAAAACGCTGAATGAAGGTGGACACAGGCTGGAGCCAGGGGTAACCAAGGCCCCCCACTGAACGAAATCCAGTCAGACATGCTGAGCAATGCCTGGAGCAGGACCCGAAAGTATACATGATCTATTTTGACAGGATAGACTATTATCTATGATGCAACAAACGATTTTGTGTGTGTATGTATATATATATATATATTTATATGTGTATGTATATGTATATGTATATTTATATGTGTATGTATATGTATATGTATATATATTTTTTATAGAATTATATAGATATGTGTGTATGTGTGTGTGACATATGATATTGATAAATGATAGATGATACGATTTGATGTGATGCATGTTTCATAGAGACGAAGCTACAGATAAGGATGAAATTTGCATATTGTTTCTGCAATGGTTCGTGAGGTCCAAGCATATACGCGCTGCAGCAACTCTGGCAGCTCGGTTTGCGGGTCAAAATCCTTGTGTTTGTGCTCAGTCATCCCTATATTTATTGGTCGTTCCCCTGCCTGTTGATTAAACATCTCCAATTTTCTGCTGCAACATGAGAGATTGCTTGGATCATATAGCCCACTGGCCCACCTATGTTTGCTCAATTTGTCCATCAGGTTCATCCGAGTAACCTTCACTATCAACTAGCGTTGCGGATGGGGGGATAACCCAGTACATGTTGTGTATCAACATCCTATAGACACTCCATATGCCATATACCAAACTGGTATCCCACTGAAAACTGGAAAGCTCGCTATGGTCAATATCCACATGGGCCCCAAATCCACTGGATTGCCATTATAGTGAGTCGCCATGAGCGGCTCGAATTTGCACATTTTGAGAAACTCAAATACGCACTCATCGAAGGAAGTTTAGAAGTCAAACTTCCGACAATATGGACAGATGGAAAAGCCAAGATGGGAAGAGCCACTGAAGAGAGAAGCTCAGACAGGAGAAAATAGAAAAACAAGAGGAGCCAACGAACCCGAATGCAGATCACGTAGACAGACACATAAACGACGACCACCAAGAAACAATACATCATAATTCAAAAACGTATATGCCACCAAAAGGTTAATGTAACTCACTGCGCGCGCTGGCGATATTGCTTTCCCAGCTAGGCATAGAATGCAGATAAATACGACAT
>BGPT01002083.1:171331-208939 GCA_003297045.1 Symbiodinium sp. clade C Y103 | reverse complement strand
AATACCTTAAATTGAGCAGATGTATTGCTTAGTAACCCTAGGGGAGGTCCCAATGCAGATAAAATCAAATAAAGCCAAATAAAAGCAAATAAATGATTAGATATGGGGAAATGTGTTTTTAATTGAACAAATATGTTTTAATATGATGTTAGTGGTCCAAAACCTTGTTGTGGGAATCCCTTACCAATCCAATCCACCTNTTTTAATTGAACAAATATGTTTTAATATGATGTTAGTGGTCCAAAACCTTGTTGTGGGAATCCCTTACCAATCCAATCCACCTTTTGGTATCAATGATACTACATCACAAAACTTGACCAAGTCAAATCGTCAAACCCTTCCTTCGGAGCTTGTAAATCATAAACCTGACAGTGCCTGACAGATTCAAATAATAAGATCCTTCTTTCTGAGGTTGTGTATCGCAAACCTTGCGTGGACTCCATGGCTTACCCTTGCATTTTGACTCTTGTAACTTCCTGTAACATCACACGCAACTAGCGATNATCGCAAACCTTGCGTGGACTCCATGGCTTACCCTTGCATTTTGACTCTTGTAACTTCCTGTAACATCACACGCAACTAGCGATAGAGGCCCATAGGTTCTGAACACGGCCCCGCAACAAGTTCTGAGTGTAAGTATGCGAATATGATCGAATTATATGGAAAGTGATGTCTAAGCACGCAAAGGGTAAAATTCCCATCAGGGCCCGTGACCATCAGTTGTGGTTTTCGCGCCGGGGGGCCTTCAACCACTACACAACAAGGCGCGGGGATCTGCGACAACTCCGTGACATGTTGGTTGGCAACCACCTTGATGTTTCGCTGCGCAGTTCGATGACATGTGGTCATGGCAAGCAGTCAGCGGCTGAGCATTCTTGGCTGGAGGCTTCATTTTTCGAACTACCTTGAGTCGAAGAATTCGCTGGGTATTTTTAATACACGTTTGTGATTGATCAGCATATTTGCTGGGATTCGCATGTGATTTGGGTAAATAGACTTGTGGTTTTTACATACATAAACCATGTAAATCGCTTGGTATTTTTGTATATAATTTCCCTTGTTTTATATAGTTTTTTGTGGGTAATATATTTTGAACGATCCATTTGATGCGTGGGGGCTGAATTCACACAGAGTCAGTGAGTGAATCACTCCAGGTTGGATTTTTTGAATCCGCTGATCCAGGACTCAACTTTTTCAGGATGGACTTGAAATAACTAGCAGGTACTGCATGATATTTCCAATAAGGACAAAATAGATGCAAACCATTCCAATATTTCACGGTACCTCTAGCTGGGTTTAGAATTCGAATTTGAATGTTGCAAGTCTTTATCGACAACCATCTGCAACAAGCAGATTCCCACTTTCACCAAATCCCACATATGTGGGAATCTGCTTATTACAGGTCTGATGCTAGGGTTCCCCATTCCACCAATTCCTTATTTGAGCGTTTTTGAGCGTTTTTTGGGGGTGTGATAAGCAGATTTTGTTCTGCTTATAACCTTTCTCCTTCTTTAAATCCCTTATTAAAATCCATTTNTTTTGAGCGTTTTTTGGGGGTGTGATAAGCAGATTTTGTTCTGCTTATAACCTTTCTCCTTCTTTAAATCCCTTATTAAAATCCATTTAAAACATTGCCAAACATTGGATTTCGAAGCTTTCCCCTAATAATCAACACCAAAGACTGGAAGGGACAGAAAGCCAGAAATTGGGACCCTAATGCAGGTGTGATCTTACTTTCTTTAACAGGGATAGAAACAACTATTTCACTGTCCTGTTCTCCTGTTGATTTTAAATTACCACTATTACGAACGCAATTGTGACCCACAAAAATAAAAAGCAAAGTGGCCAGTCCACTCCTATTTTTATTAATTGTGGGAGTTTTAGTAATAGGGGGTGGGGATGAGTCCACGCTCAGGATGAACGCTTCACGCGGATAGAAACCCGCGTCGTTTCGTGCATCACAGCATTTCTCACAACAAAGAACCTAAAGTACTAAGTACAAGGCGTCGGTAAACGTACATAATTTTTCCTGCGTTTTCCCATGCAATTTCAGCATGCCTCTTCATGCAAACAAATTTCATCTGTCAACATATCAAACTTCATGTGCGGAAAGGTGACAATCAGGCACCGCAAAATTATCAGTCTATGTGTAGAGACAAGTTTTGCAGAATTAAAGTTGTACATGTTGCAAGTGCAAGAGAAGATCAGCGTAGCGTAGCATGACGTGTGTGTGTGTGTGCANGCAAGAGAAGATCAGCGTAGCGTAGCATGACGTGTGTGTGTGTGCAAGTGCAAGAGAAGATCAGCGTAGCGTAGCATGACGTGTGTGTGCAAGTGCAGGAGAAGATCAGCGTAGCATAGCATGACGTGTGTGTGCAAGTGCAAGAGAAGATCAGCGTAGCGTAGCATGATGTGTGTGTGTGCAAGTGCAAGAGAAGATCAGCGTAGCGTAGCATGACGGGTGTGTGCAAGTGCAAGAGAAGATCAGCGTAGCGTTGCATGGCGTGTGTTTGCAAGTGCAAGAGAAGATCAGCGTAGCGTAGCATGACGTGTGTGTGTGCAAGTGCAAGAGAAGATCAGCGTAGCGTAGCATGACGTGTGTGTGCAAGTAGACATGAACGTTATTGCCCCACCCCACCCCACCCCACCCGAAATGACCCACATGCAAATTGTATTGCGGGTTTCTACCCGCGTGTAGGGTTTTAGTCATGGGGTTTGTGGATGAGTCCACGCTCAGGATGAACTGCAGCGGCTCAAAACCGTACTCGTCAACGAATTACGCATGCAGCGCATAGGCCAGCTCCCCGGCATTTAAACAGAAAAAACAAAGCATTGAAATTGGGCGGGCTAACAAACCCAAGAATTGGATTTGACCAGCGCAACTCAGGACTTGAGCAACTAACACGTTTCTACATTGGTACAGTAGGCTAACGATTGAGTTCATGATTTTCTCACAGATTTTCTCGTAGTTTCCCATATTTGTTCCAACATGATCCCGCTTTAGGACAAGCGCCAACAATCACGCAGCTGGAGTCCCTGCAGGAGGCTGGACTAATTCGAGATGAGACAATTCTTACCGGTGGCTTATCTAAAATCACTATCTGGCTTTGATTTGAACTGAAGCGGCGGCTTCAAAAAATTGATTTTTAAACAAGAAGTTTAAATTACAATATATATATATATATAATTGTATCAAAAAAACATGAGACCTTTTCAAGCAGCCTGAAGCGCCATACCAAGTTGTGTAACTTGCGGCAACTGGACACCACACCAGGACAATTCCGCACCTCTTCTGTCTGGCTACAGAATCGGGTTCTTGATTTTGGTTTTTCATGGGAGAAGTCCTATCACACCATCATTTTGTCTCCGCTTTTTGTCCTCCATCACGTCATTACGGCCAGGTCCTTCTGCGTCTTCATCGTGCTCGTGCTCATGTGGCTTCACGACCTGCGACACACGCCTGCAACAGACCGTTCGCTCTCATGACGGTCTCCGCGGCTGTGTGTCGCATAGAGCCTGCTTGAAGCCAAAGCACCGAGTTGCCAAGACCGGCTTCCGTGGTCTTGGCGCAGGTGTCTTTGGCAACAGCACACGCATACCCCCACACACACACACACACAAGCACACACGAACACGCACACAAACACACCCACGCACAAGCACACACACAAACGCACGCCCACACACGCGCGCGCACACGCACACGCACACACACACACACACGCACACACACACGCACACGCACACACACACACACACGTACGAACACACATACACGCCACTGCCGTACACTCTGGCCGTTCTTGTTCTTTCCGTATCCACCACCTGCTGTCTTCNACACGCACACACACACACACACGTACGAACACACATACACGCCACTGCCGTACACTCTGGCCGTTCTTGTTCTTTCCGTATCCACCACCTGCTGTCTTCCTTCAGCCACATCCCTTTCACTAACAAATCTTTGCACACACAACAACTCTGTCATACGCAGCTTTTGCACACATCCCCTTGCACTCTTCCGCTTTTTCCCATAGAATCTACATCTTTCTGTTGCTGCTTACTGGAAGAAGTTGACATGTGGGGTNTCCCCTTGCACTCTTCCGCTTTTTCCCATAGAATCTACATCTTTCTGTTGCTGCTTACTGGAAGAAGTTGACATGTGGGGTTATCCGGTCCTATAATTTTTTGGTGGGCGGCAGTTCCGGCGGTGATGAGAACTTGCAACCATAGGAATACCCTGATATATCATGATATGACTATTGCCCAATAATGTCCAAGTATAGGATCATGATATATCACATATCATTGATCATCAAAAAACACATATATCATCATGGATAGATCATGAATGACATTCGGATCACAGTAGAACATATCACAACTAATTGAGGTAATCCCATTGAATCCCATGAAAATCAATGGTTGAATCCCATGAAAATCCCCATGTTCAATATGTAAATCCATGTAAATCCCATTAAATCCCATCAAATCCCATGAAATTGCCATTAAATTAATTAAATTGTCATTAAATTGCCATTAAATCCCAATAAATCACCAGTAAATTACCATGAAATCCCATCAAATCACCATGTTCCTTGGTGATCTCCCAGTAAATTTCCCCATAAATCACTGGGATTGCCGTCAGGAGCGGCTGCCTCCAAAGATGAGGCCCGAAGACGCAGCCAAGGTGGTCGCCCAGAAGGTGCAGAACTGGCACTTCAACTGGAACAGCATGGGGAAATGGGAAATATAACCAAGGAAAATTGTGATTTCATGGGATTTAATGGTGATTTATTGGGATTTCATGGTGATTTATTGGGATTTCATGGGTTTTGATTAATTGGTGCTATTTGATTTAAGTGGTATGTAGTTCATTATCAGGAGATTCAAGGCGGATGGGATTTATCGAGTGGATGTAAGAGATGAAAACCACTGAAACACCATGCCCCAGGAAGGCAATCCTGGTGGCATTTGGAAATTTGAATTGAAATAGAGATAAGTGGAAATCTATGATTTTCCATATGGATGTTCACCACAGCTTAAACACAATTTATTGATATTTATTGTGTGGTTGAAACAATGGTTTTTACGGTTTTACCATGTTTTACCTGGGTCTTGATCACAACATGATTTGAACTATTTTGACCTGTTGTGCGGATGAGATCTAAACATTTCCGACCGCTGGGCCAGGCTCGACCCTTCTTGGATAGCTTTCTGAAACTGGTAGAGGTGCCACTGGAAGGGTGTCGGCATACCGTTTTGCCATACTCTCTGGTAAACGTTTACATACCTATGGAAAATCACCATTTTCAATGGGAACATCCACTATAAATGGCAATTTTCAATAGCTATGTTAAATTACCAGAGGGTGAATATTGGAGCTGTTCGCAGCAAGTGATGGAGATCAATTCAGACGGGTTGTGCATATGGTCAATGAGCGGTAATGAGTGCCGGTACTGTTGCATCCCCTGGCCAGATGAGCCCAACTACTTTGCCTGTTCTTGCTGTCCTCTTCGTTCTCAGTTTTGACACATAGACCCACGAGGATTGGGCAGCCCAGTAATAAAGTATGTTCAACAATGTTCAACAATGTTCAACAATGTTCAACAATATATATATAATATATATATAATATATATATATAATATATATATAATATATATATATATAATATACATATATATATATACATATATACACATATATATACACATACATATACATATACATATGCATATACATACATACACATTATGTACAGTAATTGTATGAAAATAAGACACGGAAGAGAAAACACACACACACAGGTCACACACATCTTCATGATCCAAGTCTTGCAGATCCAGAGACTGTAATTTCTCGGAAACTACTCAGGGCATGCTACAGGAAATGCATTGGCAGTACCTGGATTCATTCACCAATTAAATCCAAATAGACATGGACATATACATTAAAACATACTTATGTAGAGATACACAGATAGAAACATGTACAATAAATCATACATAAGAAGATAGACAAAAAGGGTCGAATCCTACATCGAGCTACTGCAGCAACTACGAAATTTGTTGCCCAGAGCGCCACAGGTTTCCATTCAGACAGGCGGAGTCGCCCGGATCCCTCGGCGATGGTGCGGTCGTGGAGTATATGTCCTCTTTACTTATCAGGTTAGAGAAGGCAACAAAGCTAAACTTCCGGGTTGGAGACATATCAGTTTGTTCAGATCAAGCTGCCGGTTCTCAGGTTTGAGTTGTTAGATGTGTTTTATCTAAACATGGGGAACCCAACTATGTTCATGAAATCTATAGTCAACATACCAACCGCTGTGCAAGAGTTCAGGACTTCTCTGCAGTTTTGCGTGGTGTGTTCAGCCATATTTATACCACTGTTGCCCTTTCCCGACAATAATCAGTTAATCAATTCGCTATGGAACAATTGCGATCAATATCAATCCTCTAAAAATGGATCCACATGTGATGACCTTCGTTCGGTTAAAAATTGTGTGTGTGTGTGTGTTACCCTGTATAGTATATATATATATATTATAATATACAAGTGTTGACATTATAAACATGCTGTGTTGTAAGATTTTGACATGTGCAATTTTTCACTGCTTGCCATGTGTTTTTTGACGCTGAGGTGGTGGATGAAGCAAAGCTGGCGGCCAGCAATTTCGGGAGCTTGGTACGCGCTCCAGGGGAGAGCTGAGGGCACCTTGGGGATGGCCCCATATATGGTGGCTTAATATGGTTTAATATGGTTTTAATATGGTTTAATGGGAAAATGGGGAGATATAAGATGATATGATATGATTAAGTATGTTTAAGCAACAATCATCACAATCTATATGATGTGGTATATATACATATTTAGTTGATTAGGGGATATGATATTTACTTGGGGATATGATTGAGGTATCCCACATCGCAATGAACAGGTTCTTTTGTTTGAAGGTGATCGGATCGGGACTCGTGCCCAAATATGCCTACATACCCATCTTAGGGAAGCGTGATATCCCCACTGGCAGCGGTTTATTTTCTCAAAGACCCAAGAGTGAATGAATGATGTGAATGAATGATGTGAATCGACCATCCCCCCATTTTGGGATTTGCCAAAAATTGGGGCCCAGGGGACCACAGATGTTGGTCAAGTTGAGTACCACAAGGGGTACTATACCCAATTTTGACCACCTCATTTTTCTTTTGTTTGAAGTGGCACGCGACATGTCCGGGAAATGCCGACCGCGATGTTCAGGTCGACAAATGCATGCATGGCAGCGCAAAGCTGCTTCAGGCGTGATGTGGGGAGATGCTGTTGCGCCAAGCTTCTTCAATTATGGATGTTCTGGGGATGTACCCTCTGGTAAACTAGCATAACTATGGTAAATCGCATTTTTTAGTGGGAAAACCCACTATAAATGGTCATTTTCAATGGCTATGTTAGTTTACCAGAGGGTATAAAATTTAATCATCATTGCTGGGGTTTTGAACATGTTTGACCTCAAGACAATGCATGAGGATTGACAACTGATCATTGATTGATGAGTCGTTCGTCGGTTATACTGCTCTAAAAATATAGTATTATATAATGTGTAAACTATATGATAATATATAATTAATCTATAATATAGTTAACAATTGTCAAATCCATTATGGTACCCCTTCAAACTTGTTGGTTCTTCTTTTTTGTACCCGGAAGAAAATGTGTGCTAAACGGGCGATTTGGACGTGCATCTTCCAGGGGTCCGAAAATATGGGACCCCTGGATTTTTTTGGGATCCATATCATTTATGATTGGTCATTACTTGTATGTATATAATAGACATAATTGGTTTTTATCCAAGAAAAATCTCCATCAGTTATATCCCCATGAAATGTACCTTTTGTTTTACCGTAGTATTGAAAGGTATATCAGGAGTGTATCTCGCTGTTGTCAGGCCTTGTGCTGCATCGATCTGGACAAGTTCACTCGAGGTCCTGAGACGCTTGGGTCGATGCGGTTCCAGCCCCGTTTCTTGTGGAAAAAATCCATGTGATTCCCTCGTTTCGGTCAGTATCTCCCCCATGTTTTAGTTAGTTGAGTTCATCCATGTTCATCCTATCTTACCTCGTACAGAAGTTGAAAACATATGTAAATCCCATCCGTTTCACGGGATAAACCAACCATTCCCCCAGGGTTTCTCAATGAATTTCCCGCTTTCCAAGGAAGCCAGCGCTTCAGAGTCAGCTACCAGTGATCTTTGTCCTTGGGCGCCTTGGACGCAGAGAAAGTCATGGGGCGAATCCTGGGTAATGTGGCTATGGAACGAAACCCTGAGTGCCTCAGTGCGGTTGGGAAACTCCAAAAAAAATGGAAGTATATGTTCATTCTCACCAAATATAGTGTATTTTTTTTTGTCCCATCCCCATGTAGTAAACTCAGCAGTAAGCCTTTGTGTTCTCCCTCTGGCAGGTCATCGGGGATGGCGTGTTTTTGGGCTTAGCAGTCTAATTCCCATAATTTACCACATTATATGTCGCAGCTATCGCATCTTGAGGGGAACCATTTTGAGCCATGCACACATGGGTGAATCTAACCACCACAAATAAGAAACGTAAACAACATGTTTGAAACCAACAGAAAGACCCTATAAAAAAAACACCAGGAATGGGACTTGAGAAAAAGAAAATGGCAATGATCATAGACAGACTTCGGATTTGATCACTATGGCATTGCGTCATTCTTGCTGGGACATCCCCATGTTGATTATTTTTGCGAATCCTCATTTGTACTGGTGGTTATCCGCATTATAAAATAATTCAAGGTGTTCTAAATCCAATTGGTTTTGGTTTTATTTGTTTCTCAACCATATGAATATGATCCCTAATAATGACTGATATGATATGTTTTTTTTTCCATTTTGCAACCCATTCAAAACCCAATGATCATCCATTTATAGCCCATCCGAATCTTTGAATGGATTAAGTCATATCAAATCCCCAAAGATCTCAGTTCTGCTTAACAAGTATAGGGGCTACATCCCAACTGATGTACTTAAACTGTACTTAAATGGCTTACAAACCATGCTTCTACCCATGTTTTTCCAGCTGCACAGCCGAACTCACCATGAATTTGCTGAGGCTCTTAGCAATGCTTTACAGTGCCTTTGTCTTTGCCTACATGCCAGCCGCAGGACTCTCCCTGAACAGTGAGGGATGCCCAGAAGGTGCGGGTGAAATAGCTGCGTTTAGATGTTGACATCCTCATATCTCTTGGCATCACTGAGGTTCTGTTTATGTCAATACACATGTTTAGACATTGTATATATGTATATATATATATGTATATATATATACATATATACATATACATATATGTATATGTCCATATGTATATATATATATACATATATATATATACATATATATATATATACATATACATATATATACATATATATAATTATATATATAATTATATATATATATAGTTATATATGAAAAAAAATATATAGTATACGTGGGTATACAGAATTATACATACTTATTTCTGATCATATCTTTCATAATCTTCCCAAGATATGCTGTTCCTATTTTCCATATCAAGCCCCCTCTGCCCCCAAGGTCCTGAGAGTTTGCTGTTCCACGCCTTCGTCTTCCTGACCTTAGCCAGCTTCGCACAGGTCTGGAGAATGGAGGGAACGTGGAAGTCGGTGAGACCATGCCGTGATATGATGATGAGCATCGTGATAATCATTATTTTATTATTACTATTTTTGTTTTAAAGCGTATAAAAATGAGCATAGTCATTTGTTTCAACCGTAAGATTCGGCAACAATAATGAACATAGCACGAATCAAGACTAATCAATCATAGTAAGATACATGATAAAACAGTGAAACAAAAAACAAGGTGGTATCATGGTATAGTATTCACAACAATTGAAACATATTACAATAACACACCTCACCATCTTCCTCCGGCACCAGGCCGCCCGCACGGACCCTGGCAATGTGCCCCCTGGCCCTGAGTGGCGCGATCCCGGTCGGCCCCCGAGGTGGGGCCCAGTCATGTTACTGTTAGTTGCTTTATAAGTAGCATAAGTACCATAGTGATACTATAGTCATAGGTACATATAAGTACCATAAACCATAGTGATTGGACTTACGTTCACCAACTTAGCTATTGTGGCCCCACATTTTAAGGTAAGTAGGAGTTCTATGGATTTCTGATAGATATACCTATAGTGTTAATCACAATACAGCCTATGACCAGGGGACAAGGAAGTACCATCTTGTATGGATTTTGGTGGGGTAATCATATATTTGTGATATGTCGTTGTTTTGACCTTACAATATGTGTATGTAGATCATGTAATTATATATATATATACAAAACCGGGCGGCAATAATACCAAGCATAATGGGATGTTAAACGACGACTGTTGTTCGCAACGATCCAGCAAACTTGCCACATTCTGAAGTAAAGACTTGAGTGACTTGAGGATCTTATCCACTGTGGTCTGGACGGAAAGATACAATTTGTTTCAGTTACTGTAGGACACCTTTTGAATAAAAGGTCGTGGAGAATAGGAAAGGGACGCCAGGGAGTGATCCCTTTTGGGTCACAGCAGTAGTGCCCCCCGCCAGCTTTCCCTTGAAGCTTTGGTGAGTGGCAGCAGTGTTCCACTCGATGAGCACGGTGAAAATTGGGTGGATGTGGAAAGTCATCGGGCAGGAGGTGGAGCAAGAATTTAGGTACCTGCCTGCTTTGATACAACAAGCGCAAAATTCCTCGCATGCCTTGGCTAGCCAGATGAACGAAATTGAAGCTGCCATGCAAGTCGCTTTTTGGTAATGCAAGGACATGGCAGAAGCAGTCAAATTGACTGTGGCTTCGCAACCTGCTTGCTCTCACTACATGGAGACCATTGGGTCCTATGTGCAATTGTATGGTGGAGGTGAAGATTTCCCTGTGCTGAAAGTGTTGGACGGCATTTCAAAGCTCTATGGCAGCAATGCTTGCATCGGCGAGGAGTTCATGGATCATCTGACATATTTGGATTTCAAAGATCCAGGCACAACTTTCGTTTGGAGAGCAGGGTGCTTAGCAGCAAATTGCACCAGCCACTTTCGCCAGTGGATTCCATATCCAAGTTCTTGGTGAAGAGCGATTTGGACGGCTGGGGAGCCATTGAGGTTACGCCCCATGTGTGAACATCACAAATGATTGGGAATGGATGACCAATCATGGGGGATGTGGAGTTTCCCCCAATGCTGGGGCAAGTCCATATATTTTCAGATAGTATGTTTGGGCGAATATATTGGGGTACAATTACAATGCATTATTGTCAGCAGTATCAAAATCGGGTATGTCAAAAAGAAACACTTGGTCCTTTTCTCTCCCTTTCCATTCTGATGGTGATGTTTGCTAGTTTTGGGGACCACTATGGTCGATATCTAAGGCCCTGACAGAGTTGTTGATATATGGATCAGTTTGAGAACTGATGTTCCTACTCTGAGATTTTCCAATACACTCTGGTAAACTAACATAACTATGGAAAATCACCATTTTTAGTGGGAAAATCCACTATCAATGGCCATTTTCAATAGCTACGTTAGATTACCAGAGGGTATTGACTTGGGACCCAGGTAGATTGGCTCACCGGTAGAATGATTCGATGGATCCTGAGACACATTCGAACGATGGGATCTCTGGGCGGTGTCAGATTGTCCGAGGTTGAGGCCTATTAACTACTATCAAACACTAAGAACAAGGGCTGATTCGCCAACTTTTTTGGGGGGGGGTCACTTTTGCGGCATCATTCCCTTGAACATACATTTTCATTCTTGGACTCCACCACGTGGTGTTTTTTTTAAATGGCAATGCTCAGAAATGCACGGTCGTTTCAAACGAAACTCTGTCACTTTATGTTCTCAACGTTCGCTTGATTTATCCACGGAGAATTTCATCCCCCTGTTGGTTGGTCAAACCATCCAATGTTTGGAGTTGTTTCACATGTTTTTTACGCAGAAGCGGGCTAGTCTGAAAATATCTGAAAATAGGATACCCATAAATCCAGTGGCTAATCATATCTAATCATTGTTTCCCCATGTTTCCCCTGTGTATACAGTATTTTGTCATGGCCAAACATTGGGATAGCCAATTTTCAGACTCAAATGGAGCAATAGTCCAATAACTTACGGATTTTCTTGGGGGTACCCCAATACGAAACCTCCAGTCGTGAATCTGGCCCCGGAGAGTGGCAGGTGCATGCATGAGCAGAAGAGATTCAGTCCGGAGCTTTCAGATGGGTGACAGGTGAACTGCTGGACAAAGAAATCCTGCACCACCTTGGATGGTTGAAACATGTTGAAACCCTATATGTATGTATATAGTTATATATGTATATTATACATATAGATAATGGGAAGAAAACATCCCTCAACTCGTGCAGGACTTCTTCCATCTACTGCATGTACTACAATGTTTATTTGTCTATATTATGTGTATATATATATATACATATATATATATACACAATGTATTATTGAATGCTATGAATATCAACGGATATCTGTATTTGTACAAATGTACAATGTATATATATACATATATACACACACACACGCATTTATCAGATGTTTGCTTGTTTAAAACAGTTACTCACACCTGGAACTCGGTCATGACCCAAGGGTTTTTGGGTCGGAGGCCTCCGAGGTCACCAAGTATCTTGCTGGATAGGCATCCAACTTACTGAACCACCAAGCATCCCATTTTTAGTGCTTGAATTGAACCCGCCCGTTTATTGGTGAACCTCCATGAACCTCCGGGTCTCTAGTTCAATCCCAGTGTTTGGTTGCTTCCCTTTCATGGAGGTGCAGTTCCACTCAGAAGTGGTGATAACAGTAATTATCATAGTTTCATACCCATTATAACGACCCCAAGTGCAAGCCGTTAATCAGGGTAAATGCCACATGTTATCCCCATTTTTCTACTCACTATATATCCCCTCTAGGATCACCCCACTAAAAAACAGTGGTTGGGGTCACCATAATTATCACCAATTTATAGATGGGACCATCCACTTCTTGGGGACTTAGGCGATGAGGCTCGATGGTGCCGAAAGTCACAGGCGAAAAGTTGCAGTGATGTTGAGGGATTCATCTGGGTATTTTTGTTTAACCCCTTGCCACGTAGGAGTTTTAGCACGGAACATGGTGGATTTTTCACGTGGAACAATGATGGAATGGTGGTGTAGTGATTGATTGATGGATTCATGATGGATCAACGGGATCTAAAATGGTCGTAACCTCATGATAAACCATCCCAACAACCAACCAGTTGGGGCCGTTAAATATCATCCCATTTCTAGGGGTAGACCCAATCATAAACCCCGATTTGGTATGGTTTACTATTGAGTTTCCCACACATTAATGGGGAAACGGATGGAGATTAAAAGTGTTTTTCCTAGGTTGATAGATGTGTTCTTCAACCTACTCTGTGGATTTAGAAGATGAGCTACAAGAATATATAAGAATATGTCATGCGTGTTCTCTATGTTTTTCTCAAAAACTGAGAGTTAATGTGGTATGCTGTCATCATCAAAACTTGAATGACCCTTATATAGACAGCTTTCAGATGGCCTGAAACCACAAGCCCAACAAGAAGCGACAGTTCTTGGTACCCAGGTCACCGAAACTGGTTTCGCGGCTCTAGAAGCCACCAGTTTTGGGATGAGGACTGGCGTCCATCCTGATCCAACCAGCGTGGTACCAGCGTGCGCTGGTTGGTACTTTGGAACAGAGGCCGAAACTACATGCAGAACCTCAAGCACATCAGGGCTGAGAGGTTGGAGTTGGAGAGGATTGTCGATGACCCGCGAGGCAGCTGAGGAGCCTTGCTTGGAGCCCCACGTTGGAAAGGGTGAAGCAGATGCACTACAAAGCCCCCAGGAAAGGGCGGTGGACTACGCGTGCCAAAGACCCCCGAGTTGGAAGCAGCATGAGAGACGCAGCCAGAGGCAGCTTCGCAGCAAAGTGTGCTTCATGTGTCAGATGGGCAGATGGAGTTGTCCCAAACCAACCATCAGCTTATATATTTTTTTTCAAGCATAAGTTTTTGGTTGGTGTTGAGTGTAAATAGCTGTTCCAGCACCATGAACTTAGTTGGGCGTCAGTTTTTTGGCCGTGTTCCCCAGTGCTTCACCAATGTCTCCAAAGCAGGTTCTCTACCCACCGATGGCGGGTCAGCAATTCAACAATCTGCTGACCGGGAGCTACGCAAGGTTCAGGTTATGAGGTTCATTAATTAAACCATTCTTTTTGGGATTTACGGGATTTACATCCCCACTATATCCCATTATGTTTTGATTCCTACGAAATGGACGGATGATCATAAATCACGTACCATGTACCATGTTTTGACCATGGCACATATGGCAACAGACTAGTGCGCAAAGGATGTATAAATATATAAATATAGATAATTATAGATTGTCGTGGATTTTTGCTGGCCCCACTTGGAAACTGGCTGACAACCAAACTTCTTACATCCATTTGCCAACCAAACCAAGGCTACCAACCCACCGCTGCCATCCCATTGGGAGGCTTTCAAACCAGATCGCGCCCACTTCTGCCGCGCTATGGGGCGAGTGGTGTGGATGCCCAGAGCTCTTCCGGGGAGGGCTAGATGATGAGAATGGGATTCCAGCCCAAAACCGAGGAGGACCTTCACAACATATTATATATGTGATATCATATTTCATTCATTCCACAGCAAATGAAGCGGGCTTAGTGCTGTTCTTGCAACGCTCACTGTGCACAAAGGAAGGTTTCATATTGTTATTTTAAAACTATAATAATAATACGGATAAATTACATCATATGTTGTAAATTTGCATTGTTTCACTCCACGTTGAGACTTTGAAGGGAACGGACATGTGTTTTTCAGGTGGTTTCCAATGAATGAACCCCGCATATATACTATATAGTTTTTTTTTATTTTTTCCGGGGCTGTTGGCATGCAGTAAATGTGAACTCTACAGTTCAAGAACATATCACAGAGACGAATGAAACTCATCTTTGTGCTGAACCCGACATGCACACATTTACTATGTATGGATGTGTTGTATCCTTTCGACAGGTGCTGCGGATGGATCACCATTGCCCCTGGCTGGGCAACACGGTCGGCTGGGCCAACCACAAGTACTTCTACCTCTTCCTGGTGGGCTGAGGGAAGGATGGGACCCCCCCAGATGGCTATTGATTCATGGGGGACCTGATAAACCATGGGGTTTGGCCTATTTTCAGACAAGACCCTGTATCAGGTATTGATCCATTCCCATATGAGATGGTCGAGGTTCGAATCTGCATTTTTTGGAGCACAAATCAGGAGCCACTTCAGGGTCTCTTTTCTTAGCAAAGATTCACACATTGGGTTTGAAGGGCCCCACATTTTGCAATGGATTATATTGCCTCAGAGTCTTGGGATTCTCATTCTACTGCGAGCCTCCGTCTGAACTTCTACCTTTACAGTGGTGTTACAGTCTTACTATGTCTTCCCACCTGCCGAGTGGGGAAATACTGCCATCAGCAATGGTGGGGAAAATTGGGGGGTAAGGTTTTGCCTTCAGTCTTAAGTATGTCAATGGGGTTTTACCCCGGTTCAGAGTTTATGATAATCGATTCAAAATGTAGCATCTATTTTGGTAGTTCATACCGAGTAAGGAACGCCTCACTAAGATGCACAGATAATGGTAGCACCATTTTTTTTTGCAAAACAGCCCTCTTTGTGTTGGTAAAATATATAGATTTCGTACATTCGCCCAATGTTTGTTGTCAACTTCTGCCTCTTTGTTGGTACCGAGTAGAACAGAAATATACATGTTGATGTTGGCAACAATCAGCATGCGTGTTGGCTGTGTAGTTCTATATCTTGTGTAACACATGTATTACCAACCCAAAACATATTTACTGCATATGTATATGTGCCAGACAACAAGACATAAGTGATATAATTACGTTTTACGTGCATGATATGCTATATTATGTGTGTACATGCATAAATGATGTGTATGATACATATATATATATATACATACATGTACATGATATGCATGTATATACATACATTGTGTGTATATAGATATATTAGGATATATACATATATACACATGATGTGAACATAAACACCTGATATGTGTTTTATATACACGATATGGTATGACAAATGATATGAACATATCATACCACAGTTCCCAAAGCATCTGGCAGCTGGCCCCAGGCGTACACCAACATGGCCTGTGGCATGCTGGGTTTGAACGTGCTGGACCTCTTGGTCCACGCCACCTTGCCGGTGTGGAATCACAGGGAAAATCCGACACTGGAACATCCTGGTTCAATGGAATACTAAGGATTATACTAAGGGAATTCTTGCGGTAAGGGAATACTACTGGAATATTGGTACCCGTTGGTGATTCCACCGTTTGCGAACTGGAAAATCACCATGTTTGCATAGGTAAATCAGCACAAATCATCGAACGAAATAGGCAATTTTCTATAGCTATGTCGAATAGTTAGAAGGAATGGTGATTCATACACGATGTTTCTATACGTTCCCATGAAACATCCACTTGCAGTAGTTCATAGACTATGTTCCTAAAGTTCCCCTCAGCCATGATGATTGTCACAGTAGCGCACCACGGTCCGGAATCCTTAAAATAACGTTCTGAGTTGGGTATGGACATTGTCGTAGTTCCAGTAGCTCACCTGGCTGGATCACTTCGGGAGGTTCTCTATTTGGGGTTCACAGTTTCGAGCCACACAGCACCCAAAGAACAGTGAGTTTTTGTACCAGCGAAACTTGGAGCTATTGTTTGGCCAGCAACAAGGTTGGGTTTTGATGCTTTTCAATTGGCCAACCAAGGGCTAGTCGCTGGCTTGGGATTAGCAGTTCTTCTCCTTGTTCGGGAGTGGTGCTTCACTTGAACCAATGTTTGTAGGAGTCTTGAAATGAAAGCCACATTTGCAAAACCAGCACCTACAAAACAAAAGTCACTGAGGTCCAGCATTCAACCGCCAGAACATGCATGCGCACCCCATGAACGTCAACACTATCTCAACATTTTAAAATACTTAAAATGGGGATGGGTCAAAACCTATTACTATCATATTTGAGGGAATAATTACCATCTATTAGCCAGCCATTTTAGGGTACCTAGGGTGCCAGGGTTCTGACTCACAGCAAACAAAAAAGCAACATATGGGTTAGTCTGAAAATAGGGTACCTCCAATGGTAATGGATTAGAACCTCATTTTCCCAACATGAAAATGGCTCCCAATGGGAGTATCCCCTATTTTCAGACAGATAAAGCAACATATGATTTCCCTATCCATATGGTGATATGAAACTAATATTATATATAGATATATATGTCATTATATGTGTATACATATAATTATATATACATATATGTGTATCACAACTATATATTTCCCATTAATATCCCGTTAATTCCCCGCTATATATATTTCAACCATGGTTCCCAACTCAAAGTTGCAGGCACTGACCACCTTTCTGCTGATCGGCACTGAAGCCCTGACCTTTCTGCTCTCCAGCATCCTGGTGCGCCCGGAGCCGAAACATCTGGTGATTTGGTGCGAACGGAAAAGGTTGGAAGACAAGAAAAAGGTTCGATGGATGAATTATGTAATTTCAGTGGGATTGAATGACATATACCCTCTGCTAATTTAACATAGTCATGGAAACCATGGCTCATTTACTTCGATGATTTACCCATTCAAAATGGAAATTTTCCATAGCTACCAAAGGTATGTGGTTTCAGCTTCATATTTGTTTGTTCTGAGATGTTTTGTGAATATACAGATATATGTTTTTGTTGGTCAACCTATGTTTTGTGAGATGATGAATCAATTGGATCCCTATTTTCGGGGTAAATTGAAAGCATCAATAGGCTGCCTTGTCTTCGAGACTGCCTTCGTAAACCCTAGTTCTGGCTTCCGCACCCTTTTTGTCAGAGGTCTATTGTATATCACAGAACCTCTTGGAATGTTGGGAGTATCTCAACAATCAACAACATGGAAGCTTTCATTAGCAAACTGTACCCAGAGTTCTGGCATTGTTGGTATATTACATTCTTAATCAAATTCGACTGGGAAAAAAATGTGTTCGTCAGAAACTTGGGAGAACCCCCCAAAAGTGCCATTTTTCAAACCTCATGTCCCCCATATGAATATATTATATATGATATGTATATAAGGTAAAATGGGGGATACCCTAAAAATCATCAATTTTGGTTTAAACTTTTCCATTATACATCATCCAGCTCTTGGGGATTTCCCCAGGAAACCTCCATATCTATTCCTCTCAACCGGAGGTTCCCTTCTTCCTCTTCCACACCTGGCTGGTCATCCGCAACATGTCACCTGGTAGCGACCGAAATCGGAGATTCATGGGATATGAATGGTCTATTACTGTATATCATGGATTTGGGGATATTTAATGATATTTATATATATATATAGAGACATATAATGGGGATATCAATGGTGTGTATATATATATATATATTAATGGAATATTAATGGGATAATGAAGTGAACAGATTCAACACATTTCACCAGGCTGAAACTCACCGTTCAGCGACGCAACTTCCAGGTTTGATGTGTTTTCTACTTCCAATTTCACTCTTATTATGGTGCTGTTGAGATCCGCAACTTCTACGTTGTCCAAATAATGACTGATGAACAGCATTTAATAGCCATTTGTGGATGTTGATATCTTTAAGTGGTTAATAGCCATTGTTGTATCATAATTATATCCCCATTTTGGCCATGATTCCTGATATATCCACATAGGTACTTCCTGAGAAGGTACTTCACCTTCCTAAATCATGCCTCTCAAATATTTCCTCAGAAAGCACTTGGATTCATCTGAATCTGCAGTATATCCCATCATTGTAATCTCTAGATGGCCTGGAGTTACCCATCCACCTACGAAAGATACGTACCCAAATTGATGGTTTAGTATTGGATCTCTTCATTTTCGGCGCATTAATGATGGGTATTTATGGGTATGTCACCTATACTATCTTATACCCTCTGGTTGGATGATTTCCCATTAAAACCGCCATTTATAGGGGATTTTCTATGGCCATGTTAAATAACCAGAGGGTATATTATATATAAAATGATGTATTGGCTTTGCATCGCCATTTCAGCCTGATAAAGCATGATGAAACCATGTCAAACCTCCCGCCTCTGATAGTGAAATCACCATGAATTTCACATGTTTTTTTCCCTAACCATACATTATCAAATCACCATATGGGTATCAAAATTTAAGCCCTATGGGACCACAGATTTTAGTATAGATTTAGTATTAACCATCGAATTTTTGGGGTACCCAATTTTGACCCATACCCAAATCACCATATCATTTTCACATTTAACGCCACTTAAACATTTCAAACCCATGGATTGTGAAAAATCCCCAGTGCTCGTTGGGTGAGCACCGGCCGAGCTTCACAACACCAGGACCACCATCGAGTTCTGCGCCTCCTTCGCTAGGGGACCTGATGAGAAGTGCCTTGGCGTTTCTGGGGGCTGGATACCCTGGGGTGATTGGTTGATTATAGTGGCAATGGATGATTTTACCAGTCCTAAAAAACATCAGTTAAATGATGTTAGCTGGGGATCCAATTTGGAATGGGGACATTGGGGAATGGCTGGAGGCAGTTCGGTGTAGATGTTTCGAGAGTGACTTCACTGCCAGGTTACTAGAAATGATGGTGCAATGTACGCAAGTGTCCGATGAAAGGTACTAATCATTGTAGCACTCATGCATATCCGCATACGTATATAATCTATATACATAATATATAATATATATCATTAGGTAAGGTACAATGATGGCGCTATGTTGAAAGCATTAAATCATCTGACATCATCAATTCTGAATATGCAGAGAATTTGAAGCTCGTCCCATGTAGGAAGGCCCTCACCCCAATGTCTATATACGTCTCAGGGCTCTAAATTTGACTCCGGACATCGCGACTGGGACCCTTCCGTCGATGTAATGTATGACCCCATCTAGCCATTGGTATAGTCAACATAAATCCAACACTTAGATTTGGCCTAGTCACTAGCAGAAACCTATTAACCTATGAAGGCCCCTCCACTTGTCGAAAGTAAGGCCTTATGACAATCCCTATGACGTGGGCATCTATCGAAATGTCTGTGCTGTTCTCGGCAGTTCGCCGTTGGTGTGGTGCCGCACTCAGATGAAGCAATTGACGGGAAGAACCATCTATGCCTATGACCTATCCACTTAAGAGGGATTTAAACCATGAAAATCTGGGAATAAAGTTGGTATAGTTGACAAACGTTGGGTGATTGATGATTTTAGTGGATTATAATCATACTAGCCGATATGTTGTGGAATATCACAATCGGTTGGAAGAATCCCTATCAACCAACCCGTATAAAAGGACCAGATTGGATTTCATTTGGTTGAATTGTCGGTTGTCAAAATTGTTTCAGCCTTCAGGCAGCCAGATATCATCGAAATGAGGAGCTCATGCTTCATGTGTCAAAAAGACCCGTGGATTAGAGATGAATAGGCCACATTCACACAGGTAATCGTTGGTAGTCCCATTCTATGAGACCTGTGATTGCTGCCGCAGGTTTGCATCCTTGACGGAACATGAGGTGAATAAACTTGGACTGTTCATGTTTCATCGCAATTGTTGGCCATGGTTTTGGTACATATGTCACATACCCCTTGAAAATATGTCAAACAACAGTGACCAACATCGTGTAAACAAAGCTTTACAGCTGCAACCATAAAGACATTCTTGAACAAAGGTAATCCCTGTCGTGTTTAGAACAACTTTGGTCGGTTATCTCTCGAGTTTGCTGCTCCATGATGTCCCTGTTGTGGAGATTGTTGGCACTTCAACCAGCATCAAACACCATCTAAGGTGGGCACCTGTTGGTGGTCCCGGTGGTGATGGCATCAACTTCCCTCGAAAAGGCGCCCTTGCAGCGCTGGGGGTTTCTTAATTCAGGATCCCAAAATCATCCAAAAGTCAACATTTAGCATGCCCTGTCAAAATTTTGGATGATGTCTTTTTCGAGTGGTCAATTTCCATGCCATATCACCAGACGCTAATGTAATCGTGCCAGCAGTCGTCTTCCTTGAATCGCACCAACCCAGACACTTTTTTAAGTTCACCACTACAGAGCCCAAGAAAAATAGCATGATTGACTTCGCAGCTAAGTACTTCCATTTGATGTTCTTTTCCAACATCTACCAATAAACAGCTGGTTATCCCCGGACATGTGTCATGAGTCTGAAACATCAAACATAGAAAGTCTGTTGTTGTAGAGCTCATCATTGGACCCCATTTCAGTGAACATGCGGCAGGAATTCCAGAACATTATGTTCTCTCAGATGAGGACTCTGCCAGCCCACAAAGAGCCGACATGGAAGGGCAGGAGATCTATTTTGTTCAAGATCCAACAGTCCAATCCTCTCCTTTTCGGTATGAAAGAAGGCCAATGCCATGGGTTTTCGATGCTTTTCGGATGTCATTTGAACAGATTGGAACCCCCAATCATGAATGGGAGACTCGCAGGGATCCAGATTGGCAGCATGTTTCCGCCTCCACTGCTGCGCAGTACATGGCCACAGGACCCAGAAGCGGCGCATCCAGCATCAGAGGAAGGCCCAGTGGTGGTAAAGCTCCCAGCAAGGGAATCACCTGGAAAAGATGGAAAGGTAGGATTGGATTTGGGTTTCATATATGTAAATGTGTATATATAATTATATATATATATATATTTAGTACATATATATATATATATATGTATATATATATATATATGTACTGTATATTTATATTTGTATATATATATATATATACATATTAGATATATCTATTGATAAATATATATATATATAAAAGGGTTTCTACCGGGTCCTGGGATCTGAAACTGCTCCGCAGTCGTCAGTTTAACTGATTCTGTTTCTGGTCCGCATGCTGGCAGGTAGTGACGCTGACAGTGTGCAGGTCAAGCAGGACATCCGGAGATGGATGATGAACATCCGGTTGATCAAGAAACGTATCTCTGGTAAACAAACAGTTTGCTATTGAAAATGGCCATAGAAATAGATGATTTTCCCATGAAAACATGCTGATTTTCCATAGTTCATGTTAGTTTACCAGAGGGTACTGCTGGATCAATGGACATGTATTAAAAATGATGCTTATGTGAAAACGCCTCAAAAAATACGTTTGATGTTGATGAATGTGTGTTTTTTTCCCATTCCTAGTGATCCAACCAGACCCAACAAAACCCAACGGTTTATCACATGCTGCAACCATTGGAGCGACCTCGCGGACCCAATGTGTGAGCCCCACGAAGACAAACGCTTCTCAGAGACAGTGGACCAGTATGATGATTTTCAGGCTACCGAAGTTCACACACATTTGTTCATTTAGTGTTGTTCATATTCTGATATTTACATATATTAACATGTCGGCGATGCTACTTTTTTATCAATGTATTGTCAGGTGCTTATGGTGGTTTAACTTCTGCATTTTATGGTAAACACCATGGCGTGCGGCGAGTTTTGCCTGCAATTCCAACCAAGTTTTCCTGGTTCCGACCTGTCCCTATCGGCGGAAGATGGCACCACCACAGGAAAGTATGTGCAACTTCTTTGTAGCTACCTCAGTGGATGACCAGCGGGGTGGATACGGTCTGTTTCAAAATCTGGAACCATGTTTGGATGTGTTTGGGAAAATCTGAAATCTGTCGTGCATAATTTACGTAACCTAACTAGAAACTAAAGATATGAATCCTAGGTTTGGGTTGAACACGGACCCAGAAAATGTGCATGCAGCCATCGTTGTGAACCACCCATTTTGGGATGTTCCCAAAGTGAATAG
Organism: Symbiodinium sp. clade C Y103; assembly: GCA_003297045.1. NCBI lineage: Eukaryota > Dinophyceae > Suessiales > Symbiodiniaceae > Cladocopium > Cladocopium sp. clade C. The sequence continues at coordinate 185,980 of BGPT01002083.1, read as the reverse complement.
TATGTTATGTGAGCCTTTCTGAACATAGAAATATCCCCTTTCACCATTCTCCCCATGAAAAAGGACCAACACATGTTTCTTTTGGGGATGTTTTGAGAGTCCCGTATCTTAGAAAACTACTATACTATACTATAATATATATATATATACACACAATTTGTATCAGTTTATATAATCACATATACATACGTATGGGACAAGTCAAAAAATGGTGCTTTTGGGTGGACTTGAAGTTGCCCATTGTTCAGCTACCAGGTGACCCATACAGATTCATCTCAGCGACCTTTGATCCATGGGTTTCTTTAGACGGGGGACCTCCAAAACGATAGGTTTCAGTACTAAAATAGTCCAATTTGGGATGATTTGGGGGTACCTTCATTTTTGGAAGCATCCATTTAAACAAGAACAAATTATGACAGATGCATGGACATGTACAGGTGTATGTATGGATGTTTACTATGTGCATCTATGAGCACTTAGATACAGAACAAAACCTCGCCTTTTGATATGCACAATTCAACAAACAAATGCATGTATACGGAATATATTGTCGCACAATCAACCATGAACGAACAATATGAAGGCACAACTTTCACAAAAAGTGAGAAAGCTGGGACCCCCTTGGAGCATTTTGGCTCCAGCCGCACTCTGGGTGATTGCCACGAGGTGGAGGCAGCGCATGTGACTGGGTCGTTGATATCTTTTGCCTAGGCTGACATGTAAAACTTCCAATGGAAGAAACTCCACCATTTTGAGAAGTCAAGTCGCAGTGAACCCAAGTCGACACGAAAGGTGGTTTTCCAGATTGTTGAATGGCCACAGAGAGAAAGTCAATGCTGGCTGTCACGAATTCCTCGAGGGACAAGATTTTGCTAGCATTTCATAAACACCTGCAAATGGAATCTACAGCCTACTCGTGCCAAGGATGGTCGGGCACGGATTCTTCATATTCATTGGGTATCACTTACCCAACAAGTTGGTTATTTGGCTGTTTGATTGCTACACCATAGGCTACATCACTTCATCAATGACTTGCTGTTTGATTCATCATGCCGAAGTAAACCAACATGTGTTGAATCCAACATATTTGATATACTCTTGGATAAACTACTGTATAACGTAGATGTGGAAAGCCACTGATTTCCCCAGGAACATGATCTACAAATCGCGGGTTTTCCACATCTATATTTACTACAGGGTACTTCCATTTCTCATTTCTCTCTGAGTACAGATACAATAGGAATAATACACCGCATGTTTTGCGGATATTGCATATAGTTCTACCAGCTAGTCCACACGTGAGGTACAAAATTGGACAATGCTTCTGCTGCAGGCCTTTCTGCGTCAACATGTCCCGCCAGGAGCCGGGGTGAGCTGGGGATGGTGCTGGCAATATCCTCCAAGGGTTGGAGTGAAAAATGTCGGGGTTGCAATGGAACATCATGAGAAACCACCCCTTTTTGTAGATTTGAGCATGGCCCATAAACCGGGATTATATAGCTGTACCTTACACATCCTTATACATACCCCTGCTTGGACAATCCCAGTAATTTTGGAAGATAGATCCCTCAGAACATCACAGGTGCGTCGAGCAGGGTTGCTTGGAGTGACCCTGTTAGCTGCGTCGCGATGCTCCTCGGCGACGCTCTTGGCGGTTGATGTTTGACGATATACTGGGTATCGTTTCATGTATATATAATTATAATTATATATATATATAGATTGTTAATTATTAATCAATTCTTTAGTTAATTATTGATTAAAATTGTGTTTTATATACATACTACACCAATGTGATGTTTTGTCACAATTGTCGCACCCTCCATCCCCCCATTTTGAGAAGTCGGAGTTGTCGACGGTATGTGCCATGGCCGCAGCCTCAACCCGCAAATCTGTTTTGATATATTTGCGATGTGCAATCCGACTGCAATCCTTATCACCCCCAAATACTCGAAAAAAACATAGGTTTTAGTTTTAATAAATCATGTTTAACCAGCCCCATTCCTGTATTCTTTTTGGCATCAATTATCTATATACCCTTTTGGCTGATGAATATATGCAAGACATCATCGTTATTGAGAAATCCAGCCAAATATCACATTGTTTAACCCATTGTATAGACTTGTATGTAATGTAATGCTTTCAACATGAACTCTATGAATTTATATGAATACAATTCTTCATCAATATGATATGTGTATATAGTATATTCTACATATATCCCATAGATCGTTGCGACGTTGTGTGTATATGTATGTATATATATATATATACTGTATATATATATATATATACACATTGATATTGTTATACCCATGGGGGGGGGGAAATCCGAGAGGCAAATCAACTTCCACACCGCCTTCGGTCGCAGAGGTTTCGTTTCTCCCTTCAGAGCGGCTCCTGGGCGACGGGACGTGGCCAGGAGATACAAGGCCCGGGGGAAGCCGAAGCAGCTGGATGGCGATCTGTGGAGGTCCCCTAAAAGTCATGGGGGATCCCCAATTTATGGTTGGTTTTTAATGGACAATCCCAAAAAACATGGATGATTTTGGGGTAATTGCCCTCACTTTTGGAATCCACTATATGTAATACTTGATTAAATCCTGACCAAACTGCCATCAATCATGTGATGTGATGTGATTGGGGAAAATTGGGGGAAAATTGGATGTACTTAGATTGTTGAGTATTGTTGCATTTAAAGCGCTAAACTTTGCGATGGGGTGCAGAAGAATGCAGTAGTCATCTTGCAGGAGTGAAGAGGGCACTCAGTTTGGGGGACAACTGCACATGCCTTGGGTCTGAGAGTTTTCGAGAGTTCAAAAAATATGGGAGATCTGGTTTCTATCACCAATACTTCCTATTCAAATTTCATCGTTCATTTCTATGTGATCATTATCTCAGGATGAATACCCTCACCCTTCCATGATGCCAACGTGATACCAACTGGCCACAAGGTCACGTTGGAGACACCTAGTGGAGTTCAGGAATTTGAATGTCCTCCAGACGTGCCTTGGCCGCCTTGGCGGTTGCTGGTGATACCCCGAATTGCCCGAATTCCGAATGAGTTCCCATCATTTCCTCCAGTTGAAACAACAATTTGTGGGGATGATCTCCCATTTACATTTATTGATTCCCCATTTACATTATATGATTAGCAACAAACGTATTTGGCTGAAACAGACGATTTAAATCATGACTTAGCAACAGCACATAGTGTGGATTGTGGATTGATCGCTGAACATGGAAATTGATTTCAAGGTCAAAAGTCATGGTTGTTTGGCAACTGCAGTTACTGGGTTTGCCGCCTTGTAGCTCGAAACATCTTGACACATTTGATATTTTTGATTTTGGTATATTGTGTTCTGAGGACCTCTGATGTTTCAAGATGTTTTGACAAAATTTCCGGTATATTTATATATATACTGTATATATACTGATATATATATATAGGTAGATGTATATATTATATGTATATATATATATACATATAATATATAGTTGCACATTCCCTATGCAATGTTTCCTTTTTTGTTTCGCAACACGAGTCCCTGCGGTTTTCTCGAGGAGTACATCTTGGACAAGGCCGCTGAGCTGGGTGTGCCTTGGCCAAACTGTTCAGGTTTTTTTCGGGATGGTTAAATATCATAATTCAGCCATATATTATACCCTCTGGTAAATTAACATAGACCCTGGCAAATAGGGGTTGGAAGGTTAGTTTCGACAAAAAAATGGAGGTAGTTCACCAGGAACCAGGCATTTTGCCATCCAACCTCATGCAGGGACGCACCAGACCCATCCCAAAGGTTTCAGACCTGTGTCATGTGCACCAAGTCCGGCCGATCACCATACTACCTCAGATCTATAGGAGATGGGCTAAGATGGTAACCTCCCAAATCGTTTTAACTTTGTCCAGTCAGTTGCCACCGCAGGTCTCAGGTTTCTCAAAAACCGTAGTGCATCCGGTGCATCCGGTGCTGCTTATGCCATGCAGCAGCCTGGGGACCCATGCCAAACATGCTTCCCCTCTTGGAGGGGTCACCTTGGACCATGGCCCCCAGCACGCGTTCAGCGATGCCACCGCCAGGAGGAAAGTGAGTAGCTGGCCATACTGTCGCCAGGAAGCAAAAGAAGAGCCAAGCCGGAAGGCAGATGAGCCCCCCCAAAATGCCCATTGAACCGGGGTATGTGGGCCCACTCCTGGTGCTGGAAATCTGTAGCTTCATTAGCCAGAAGCGGTTGTTTGGGCGCAGCGACATGTACAACATACTGTATGCATATTGATGTATACCGTATATGAATATGACTTCATTTCGATATATATATATATATATATGTATATATGTGTGTATGTTTTTATGATAATATTTATATATATATGCATATATTTGAGTATGTATAGATACATGTGGTTACATATCTTGATTATCTATATCATATTTTTGAATATAAGTATATATATATATATGCATATACATCTACCCTGCGTGGCTTAAAGACTCGGTCGTTAGCAAGATTGCTCTGCATGAATAGCATATGTCCACACCCCTTTGCCGCTGGATCAAGACATCGATTTCTGGACAGCGCCTTTGCGAGGGTATCTTTCTTCATCCCGCAACGCCGCAATAGGTGTGCACAGGATGATCATGGATGATCTGGGTCACTGTATGTCGCAAAGAAAAACAGCCCCAGATATGTCCAACCAAGATATGTGTGGGACCACTATATTATATTGATATCATTGGAAATGTTGGACATCAAGAAAAAATCAACGATGAATGCATGTTTCTGAGGCTATCGAATCGGAGCCCTGAGAGGATTGGGCTATGGGGACCTTGGGACCCGCAATTTGAGAATGAATCACCAGTGGACCAAATGGGGATGTCAAATGACAACTGGCAAAATGTCGATTGTGGTGTTCTTACTCTTGTTTCGGAAAGATTTGATTGTGTTTGGTTTGGAGCATACTCATGATTTCCCTGGTTCAATTTTGGTTGCCAAAGGTACTTGCTGAAATTACACTCAAACCCATGATTTGCCAGTGTGATAATCATTTGTTGTCTCACATGTGTTAAATGATGTACCTACAACCTCATTTTTTTATGTAAATATCCTGAGATATGTACCCAAAGATTGCAAGAGCCTCACGCTTGTCAAAATTAATGTGTGTTTTTTTTTCGTATGTAAATAATGTGCCTTGTACTATTATTCTACCCGAACCTCATCCTTGGAAAGCTTAAGATTGTTCCAATGTATATAGATTATGTATAATATAGAATTATATAGAATTATAAAAGAATAATGTACCCAGAGCCTTTTTTTGAAAACCATATGTTTGGTGTACTTGCCGTCCGATTTCTGCACGACTGGGCCCTCAGTGCCCTCAGTTCGCACTGGCAGCAATTCAAGGTCTGAGAGCAGCCAGATGACGCGCCAGGCCGTGAAACGAAGCATTTGATAGAGAAAACCAATGATGGTAGTGTGATAATAACTTAATAATGAGAATTATCTTGTTTTTTTCTTCTGATATAACACAATACAAATACATCGCAACATCGCATTGTAATAAACATTAAATATATTACCTTATACATTTTATATAATATATTACTATTATATTATACTATATTCTATTATATTATATTTTATTCTTTTCATTTTATATAATATAATATAATATTATATTATATTACATTACATTACATTATATTATATTATATTATATTATATTATATTATAGCATATTATATTATATTATAGCATATTATATTATAGCATATTATATTATATTATATTATAGTATATTATATTATATTATAGTATATTATATTATATTATACTATATTATATAGAAAATTTGCCACAGCAACCATGTCAGCTTTTCATGTTCCACAGCTAGCGATTGATCAATGGAGCCAGGCCATGCAGCACATGACACGTTTTTGGGAAATCGCTGGCGAAGCCAGCCTGCCAATGCATACCACCCGTGGCTGTGCAGAGGGTGGCCCTGTAGCTGTAGCCATCATGGTAATGATAGGAGCCTTGTGGGTATACAATGCCCCTTGTTCTAATCCCAGCCTGCGCATGAATGCCTATGCGGACAACTGGCCATGGGCAGCCCTTGCCCCTGAACTTCATGGCCCTCTAGTTGACCCACACAAGACTTGGCTATGGGCCTCCAATGACAGACATGCCACAGCCATACGCCAAGCAGTGCACCAGGTCATGCCAGGATCCCATATAGATAAAGTAGCCGGCGCCAAAGACTTGGGTTTTCAGATGCGATATACCGGAAGTGTCTCAAAGAGCGCATGGACGCTGCCCTCCAGCATTTGCGAAACATCCTCCACCAGCCTTGGGATATAGATATCAAAACACATGTGATTAAGTCATCTGTTTTTGCAGCAGCATTCCATGGCGCAGAAGTTATGCCATCAGCTCAGAGAATTTGCATCGCATCAGGTCCCTGGTGGCCCAGTGCATTACGCAAGACTATGCCAGAAGTCAGACACCAGTTCTCTGCACCATGCTTTTGCCACCTAAGTTGTATGACCCTGAGCTGTATGTCATTTTGCAAGCCAAAAGACAGCACGAAGATGGTTGATAACAGGCCTCTTTTTCGACAACAGCTAGCCATCACCAAGGGGTTGCATCCACCAAAGGGCCAGCATCGGTCCTGAAAGAGTATCTCATGCGACTGGGATGGACTATTTCTCCCACAGGTGTCATACATGCTGGACCCTTCACGTTTTTGACTCTCACTGAGGTTTCTTTTCCGACGCTGCAATGGTGGGCCACTCGTGCATGGAGTGAAACAGCAGTTGTGTTGCACTCTCGCGGCTTCAAAAGCTTTAACTTGCCACGCGCAGATGTGATTGCCACTGCCCAGGTTTTGAAGAAGTACTCTGTAGGCAACCATAAGTTGCTTCTCAGGGAATTATCCCAGGCTTTCCAGACTGGAGAACAGAAAAGTAAATGGACTACGGATGATTCCTTGCCATGTGCTTTTTGCAACGAGCCTGACAGCAAAGAACATAGATTTCTTCATTGCCCAGCCATGGAGACGGTCAGACACCAACATCCCTTAGCTGTGAAGTTGCTTCAGGAAGAGTTTCCGAGCTGGATTGACCATCCAGTCACATACCACCATCTCTTGTAAGAGTTTGTAGCCCAGTTAAACAGTAGGATGCCAGAAGCCATTGTCTCAGCCGAGGCAATCCAGATCTTGCAAGCTGCAGTAGGCCCCCATGTCACCTTGTACTCCGATGGTAGTAGTAGACACCAATCTAGCCCTGCCACTCGATATGCCAGCTACAGTTTGGTAGCTGACATTGCCCCTGATGACGCCAGTAGATTGGAACGATGTAGCCGCTTTCTTGCCACTAAGAACGAGCCTGACACTCTGCAAGTCCTGGCGCAAGGCAGGGTCCAGGGAATCCAAGGGATCCACCGAGCTGAGTTAACCGTGATTATGATATAGCATCTGATACTCTGCCATCCTTTGGCTTGTATCCAGACTCCACAGTTTCTTTGGCTGCCCTGGCCACTGTGCGAGCAGCAACAGCCAGCCAGGACTTTGCCAATCACCCTGAATATGATTTGCTGCTTCGCATTTTCAGGTCTTTGAAGGCGACACACTTTTTCCATAAAATCAAAGCCCATGTAGACGTAGATAACAATGCTTGTAATCTGCAGCTGTACCACCAACTTGGTAACAAACGAGCCAACGACGCAGCAGTGGCTGCCAACCAGTGCCTCCTGCCGGAAGCTGCCCAAGAACTGGAACAATATCATCAAGATCTTTTTGCACAACAACAACATTTGGTTGCGGTCTATGACTACATCATTGCCCTCCAGATGGTTAAGATCAAGGTTGACATGAGCAATCCTGCAATGGGGGTGGCGGAACAGTGCCGTTTGCATGCTGCCGACCCCTTTGACTTGCTGACAAACTGGATACCTCAAGATTTTTGGATGGCACCACGCCAGGTGCAAGGACAAGGTCTGGAATCTTGCCCGTACGGGCAACAGGTAGCGATTGCCACTTTGAAGTTCCTTCGACAGTGCAAATGGCCGACAGAAGTTTTTGGGCCCTTGCCGGAACCGGTGGGGATCTCGTGGTTGGAAATTGCCTTTGTGATCATGCTGGGGTTGGAAGCTTACCTCCCTGTTAAAAGACAAGATGCCACTGGGGCTTTTTGCCCGGTTTTTCTGAAGACATTTGCCGACGCGAAATTGCATCATACAAGTATGACGGAACAATCGGAGCAAGCACGGTACATCTTTGGACATGTGACTGACCTGGTCCCGGAACGTCTTTTTCGGGATACACCCCGGGGCCAGGTGAAGTCATTATATATGCTTGGCGAAACTTGCTTCACTACTGGTCTCCTGCTGCGGCCGTCCTATCCGCGGCAAGGCCAGGTGCTGACGTGGTTAGTATTTGACAAACAATCGAACCGTCATTGACATGCAATTTTCTGGTACTCGACAATGGCAAACAGCTTTGATGAAGGCAGACTGGTCATGGAACAGTGGGTTGAAATTCGCTGCTGAGTTCCGTCGCCGTGTGCAACGGGTCCGCCGGCAGGCTTGAAAGTTTCTTTTCCCCGTCGGGAATCGCCGACAGCGCTGTGGACGAAGGCGCCTCTCTCATGAAGTTAATCCGGGGAGGGGCACCCAATCAAGCGGAAAGGTGATTTTCAGGGTTTATGTTAATTTACCAGAGGGTATGGCACTGTATTTATATATATATATAAATGTATGCTATCCCCCCCAGTACCCTCCTTTTAGTGAAAATTTCAGTTTTCAAGATGTGATAATGTTCTTTTATTTTTCAAACAAAACCAACATTTCTTGTATATATACATATATTTATTTATATATATGGCAGGTAGCCAGGTACCTCAGATATTTAGGTTCCACGAGATGGCCATTGAAAAGGTGGGGAGCTTGGCAGATTGGCAGAGATCCGGCTTCAGGATTCAACTAAGAAACATGACCATCTTACCCATCAGACATGGGGATGAAACCAGCAAACTAGTCGGATTGGTATGGATATATATATATATATATATGGATTGTTATCGGTTGTTCACATTTTTTTGAACCCAAATTGGTGATACATGGCAAAAACCAAAAGTGTGGAAAACTCAACTTATACATGGTGCTTCCCAGCCTTTTACTTGGACGTTTCGCCTTTTTGGCGAGAATGGTCATTTGTTTGGATAACCACTAGGGGAGCTGGGAACCAACCAGGTTGGTGTCATGTTTTGAATGGATTTCGTGGATCTATTTAACACAATTCATGGGAATATAACGGGGATATCATGAGGATTACAATCCAATTATTGATGGGGTATAATATGGAATTTACACATATAATATGGTCTTAAATCAGCTGCAAAATCAGAAAAACAATTGGATTTATACAATCAACATGGAAAACCTTTTATGACTGCCTGTGATTTTTCCGCGTTTTTTTACCCAGGTCGATTTGCCGTACTCTTGCCGCGCTGGCGCTTGCTCCAGCTGCGCCGGCAAGGTGCTGGGCTTGGTGTTTAAACCGTTTTTTTTTGGGGGTGGTTTGAGGTTCTGTAGGTATTATTACACTGTTCTCTGTGTGTGTTTATACATTTGTGTTTTTTTATACCATAGATATGTTGTTTTTTTTCGTATGTGTACTGGGTGCTTTCATACGGTTCTGGATTGGATTCTATGGACATAATTGGCCAACCTGCAGCCATTGGAGAGTTGGCACCTGAGCCCAGGACTGAATTGGAGTTTCTTGAGCCCAGGAATGTTCCTCAATGTGCATCATATTTCCATCAGAGTTGGTGTATAAGACTTTACAAATAGGTTGACTAGGGAATATAATAGTCATTGGGATGAAGGGAAAATGTGCAGGAAACCATGGTTTTTCCCTTCACAAATAGAGGTTTCCGTTGAACATTGTCGCTTAAACATCCTTAAACCAATCCAATGAGGTAGATATATCTAAAGTCAATGTCAATGGAGGTCATATAAACCAGCAAACATAGATCGGCAGCACCTTGTAAAAAATTACCTATTTTTAATCTATATATTCTGTCACGTTGATATCCCCATTTATTTCCCATCAAACCAACTTAGCTACTATGGGGTGCAGTTGAATTTATAATTGGTATCGCCATTGAATTAAAACCCCCATAAGTTGGGATACAACCCCTATGTGTATCTATGGTGAAATATATCCACTTGGTTCACTGGAACTGCACTTCCAAAGTAGCTATATGGTTACATATCCACTTGTATATCCATTTATGACGATGCTTGATGCTTGTACTTATTTTGTGACCCATTCTACCCCCTTCATTTCCTATCAAACCAACGTAACTTAGCGTGTTGGGGCGACACCCTGCTGGAGGATCATCCCACTTAGTAAGTGGTTAATAACCCTAGTTAGTACCTCCTGATTCGGGGGGTTATCCCATTTACAACTGGGTGAACAAACTATGGTTGCTAACCAGTTAATAAGTGGATGGTCCTCCAAGTTGTATCCCACCTTTATTCTCAGGTGCTGGAAGGCAGCGTGGACCAATCCGAACAGGCGTTCTTGACCGAGGATCAGATCAAGGATGGCTTTTGCCGCTTGGCAAACTCAGGCCCTGTTGTTGAATGATTACGTTTTTGTTAAGGGATTTTAAAGCAACAAGATGTGGGGATATTTAGTTGATACAGTTTGTAAAATTGGTAAATGATGGTTGTTCATGAGTTCGGGGATGATACTCCTTTTGTCACAATCCATCAACCGGGAAATCCTCATAACCAACCTGTAATCAAGGGACGACGGAATGGCTTCATCGACAAAGCAACCGGAGAGCAAAAGGCACAAGGGGATTGCTTGCGCGGAGGGGTGAGATTCGAATGTGCAGGTGCTTTCAAAGTACCGGGCATGATGATTGCTACGCACTTTGTACCCAGCAGCATCAATGCTGACAAACCACGCCTCTCGCGTTCACTGGTGCCATGAATAGCCTGGATATCATGCTTCGGGAAAGCTGATTCGCCGGCGCTGACCAGTGCATGGTCAATCCTCGACATCGTGGCCAGATCGCCGTTGCATTGAATTTGACACCGTGAGTTTTGTTGCTGGGTCAATGCTGACACTGTTGGTGACTGCTGTCATTATTAGAGATTCATTTTCCATATTATACATGTATCATGTAGTATACATCATCGGATGCATGATCAGTAAAACTACTTCTTGATACAGCAGCCTCAAAAAGACAGAAGTTTGTAAAGTACTTTTGGGGTTGTTATAAATATGTTTGAATGGTTACTAAATCTCCCTTTTGGTTGGTTATACCCTTATTTTAGGCGATTAGATAGCAATTTTTCCACGCTTGGATTCCCAATTTTGGACGGTTAAACCACTATTTTAGATGCTTAAATAAGCATTTCCCATGCTAAAATCCCGAAGGTTTACCATCTTTCCAGGCTGGCAAGGTCTCCACTTCCTGATCTTGAGGCCTCACATGCACATCGTATCCCAAGGAAGATGCCTCGGGCTCAGTCGGCTGGGAAATTGATGTGGATTTCACTGACAAAAATGGTGGTATCATGGGGACTAAAAATGGCAAAAGTAATGAAATATGCATGAGATATTCATATTCATGGAACAGTAATGAAATAGTGGTTGATATGTCAACAAATGGTATATTCTTGTCGGCAAACCATGTTTGGGGCTTAAATGATCTTAAATTCAGCGTGATTTTTGTTAAGTTATGTAACTTTAAAATGATGCTAAAATAGGATTTAACAGTCTACAGTCTACCCGAAATTGTTGAAAGATATATAGACAATCTTCCAGCATTGGGCTCAACCATGCCGATCGCACATAGTTCTGGCCAAGACCAATATGCAAATTTAACTTGTTGGTTGAAGTTTGCATCACTTGACATATTTGGTGCGAGGAAGATAAGGAGTTTTGGGTATCCATAAAACGAATTAGCATATAATATATCTATTCATTGGTATCAAATGTATTTCTAATTAGCTTATTACGGGTATCCGTATTAGTCCCTGTATAAACCAACAGATATTCCCTTCGATCGGAGCTTGTCCCTGTTCAATAATGGGATTTGTAGCCGACGTTGAGGTTCGAATCAAGACGCATGTAGAGAAGGACAGAACGCGAGGAACTGTGTTTCCTTGAAAGAACAAGTTACTGATCCACATGGTGGAATTGGCTGGAAAGAATGGGGAAATATGCTTCCGATGTTTTACTGATTTTCACACCAACATGGCTGGCAGGGAACAATGAAGCCATGATGATCCCAATGGACCAGGGTAGAACATGGCTAGAACCTCATACCATGTTTTATTCCTTCCCGACTGTCAGGTGTTTGAAATATGGGATAATATGGGTTTGCTTGAAAATGAGATACACCCTCCAAATGGCCGTAGGAACACCGATGATAAATCCTTGTCTTTCGGGGCACCTTATTTTCAGACATACAAAGGTGTATCACCTCAGTCTTCAATTCATCTGGGTAAATCACAACGACCTCACTGCGGCCGAACCCTGGAATGATGGGAAATGTAGTGGTATAACGGTATCACTATCCTAAAATCACCTTATTTCGGGTTAGTGAATCATTATGTATAACTTCCCCAGAATATATGGTTGATATATAGTTGATGATAAAGATTTATGATGATGTATATATCCATTACTACGGATATGCATTGGGATTCACTCAGATTCATGCCATTTCTCTCGGTTTACGCGTGCGTCGAACGGCGCCAGGAGATCAACCGCGCCCTGAAGAGCGTGACGAGTGCGGAGCCGCCATCGTCCCACCGGGAAGTGATGGAGGAGCATGGGGGCAGCGCCTTGAAGCCACGGGGACAGGGAAATCATGGGATCCCTGGTGCATCTGAATCCCTGGTACTCCAGAAATATCTGAAGAAAAACATGGCAATGTAGATAGTGGATATATATACTGGATGAATAGATATTTGTACGTATGTAATAATGGGTCAGTAAAATTAATAGTTGTAACGTATATGATATATGATGATATATGTGTGATTCAATGAATGAATAGGTCAATTATAGACCAATGTAGAGGAACATAGATGAATAATAACAATAGTTTGGAACATAGAATATGTTTAATGACATTTTTTCAATGGTATTCGATATCGGGATGGATGAAATGATGAATGTCAATATAAATTAGTGATATATACAGAACTATATTTAAACGCGATTGAAACAACCGCCATAGACAATATTTGGGTTTGCCCCACATTTTGAGATTTAAACAAAATTTTAGGCATTGTGTTTAAAGGGAACATGATGATAACCATCGGATGGAATGGGGTACCCAATTTCGCCATATGGTGAACTAACGTGTTTCAACCAACCAGATGCATGAACGATATAAACCTATACGATCCTATCGGTTGGATTCCATTGGAATTGACTACATCACCCTACTATTTCAAGAAACCATGGAGAATTGGTTCATGAAACCAATAGAGAATAGTAGAGATTGCAATTTAAAACATGAACCCCATTATATATCATTGGTCTTCTATAAAATACTTTATAAAATACTTTATATGTAAGGTAAGGTATCCATGTAAATATAAGGCATGTATGGTCCCCATTACATCCCCGTGTTATCCCAACATTTCGCGGTAAAATCTACATTTTTGTCAATCCTCCATCCATGTCCCCCCTATTTATATAGATAAGATCCCCCATTATTCTTAGCGGTGAATCCTCAAGAACCATCCGAAAGATCAAACACGGTTTGCTGGAAAATCCCATATGTAGAAGATTTTCCCAGCTATAAACCGCCATTTAAGGTGATTTCCCCATGTTTTCCCTTGGTTTTCCCATGAAAATCCCAGCTATAAACCTCCATTCAAAAAGGGGATGGTTTGTTGCGTCTACCGGCTATCCAAACGTCTCCCAGGTGCTGCCTCCACCGGCATCCGCTTTCGACAGAATTTCGGTGAGCAGGCAGAGCACCTGCTGAACCAACAGGCGCTGGGCAGGGCCGAGGGGTAGGTTTCCGGAGGACAGTAAGGGGCAGGGCCCAAAAAAATTGGTGTGTCTGCAAATAGGGGATACCCATAAATAGAAACTTTAATAGGGAAACTCATAATCCATTGGAATTGGGGGTACCCTATTTTCAGACAAACCCATACTCGTATGTAAATTGTATTACATGATTAGAGGGCGTATACTACCTAGTAATCTATATGTGCAATGATCAAAAGACGCTATGAAAGGTTTCAATTTGGATCCGCCGTCACTACTCAAAATATGTGATTTACTGTGTGTAGCGATAGGGGGCCTTATGAAGCGATACCTCTTTTTAATTGTTGTTTATGATTGAAACTTCCCATTGTAGCCATTTCTGGTTAAAAAAGACCTGCCCACCAAAGCCATTTCCCAGGAATAGAACTGTAACTGGCACCCCTTGCAAGAATCTTACCANGACCTGCCCACCAAAGCCATTTCCCAGGAATAGAACTGTAACTGGCACCCCTTGCAAGAATCTTACCATAGGCATACCCCTGAGATAAAATCTCTGTAGCGATGCCCGCAGCGATGCCCCTCGATACCCGAAGCGATACCCAAAATCCACCTAA
>BGPT01002083.1:125457-155295 GCA_003297045.1 Symbiodinium sp. clade C Y103 | reverse complement strand
ACAACCAACAACAACCAACAACAACCAACAACAACCAACAACAACCAACAACAACCAACAACAACCAACAACAACCAACAACAACCAACAACCAACAACAACCAACAACAACCAACAACAACCAACAACAACAACAACAACAACAACAACAACAACAACAACAACAACAACAACAACAACAACATTAACATCAACGTCAACATCAACATCAACATCAACATCAACATCAACGCAAAATGTTGCAAATTATTTCGGAAAATACAAAGTTCGAAGTCAAAAATGCTGCAAAGACCCTTGAAATGGCAGCTTCCAGCTCCAAAATGCTGCAAGTAGCAAGGCACATGTTGCAATTTCTACAGGAAATGAGATTGCAGGTTCCATTGCCAAAATGCTGCAAATAACAAGGAAAATGGACAAGACAGGAAATCCAAAAAAGAGTCCCAAAACAGGAAAAACAAAAAGCACAAAACCATTCCAGACGGCAGACTATGTTGTCCTGATATTCTTTGTTTAACAGCATGTCTTCACAAATTATATCAACACGATTTATCCCAGAAAATTTTGTCTTGGACAAATTCTACAGGCTATGTTTCCTGACAATATGGTCCCTGTGCCATCCAGCGGTCTATTGTACTATGCTTTCCATTGAATGGCTGCAGATGATTTGTTTGGTATACTCTTTGTTCAGACAAACCCATTCATATCCCATTTGTCGCATTCTGGATTTTTTGGGGATACATATTGGTTATATCATATCATATCATATCATACCCATTATATATCCGCAGCTATGACCTCTGGTCATTTCACAGTTCGCGGTGCAAAATCACAATTTTCACTGGGTAAATATCATCCAAATAAATGGGCATGGCTTCCCTAGCAATGTTACTAGAATTATGATGAATTATGTACCAAGTTATATCAATTCCTTTCATATCTTCTTGCGTGTTACTATATCCCACATATACATGTATATCATCTCCAAAATTGATATATCAAACAAGGTAATGTCCAGGAAATAATCCACAAAATTAAATTGGATAATTGACTTAGCAAATTACCTTGTGATTGCTATGATTTTCCTCTCGCAGTGTGTTTTGTTGACGTAGGCATCCCTTGGCAGTGATGTTTCCTATTAAATGACTATATGGGGGATATATAAAATCGTTATTATTTGGGGATGTATAATCACTATCATTATTGGTTGACATAGTCATCCCTATTATTTTCATTCAGTGATTATAACTGGAGGTGTATACCTCATTTCCAGATCCATGGTGAAGCTCTGAAGCGCGGAAGCCGAGGCCCTCCAACTGGCCGTGGACAGCGAGTCCAACGACGTCTTTGGCGTCGCGGTGGCGGGCGTTGAGTGCGGTCCGGGAGCGCGTGGCTTTGAGTTGCTGCCCAGGTGGGATCAATGGTGGAGAAATGGTGGGCTAAATGGTAGAACTATTGGGGGATCTATGGAGAAAGGGTGGTCATTGTGGTTTAATATGGTTTATGGTGGTTTAAACCAGCATTTTCTTTATCAAAACTTGATGGAAAAATGGTGGTTGTATAGGGTTCTCATGGGCAAAACAAGCATACATATAGATTTTGAATGGATTTGTTTGAAGGGAAAATCTACAGGAAAGAATGGTTTTTACCACCAACTAAGGGTCTCCTGTAGATTTTCCCTTAAACCAATCCAATGATCAAGAATGTTTATAGTTCTGCTAGAGTCAGAGCTCAAGATGCTATTTATTTCTAAGCTATTCGAAGATGGGGAGTGAACAACGACCTTTTTTAAAAAAGATGAATTGACAATGATGGCGGTTGAACTGATTGGAACCGTAGCAGGTTGACCCAACAAAAATGAGTGGATGTGAACCGAGAACAGCGGTGATTGAATCCTGCTGAACCAGGCAAAATGATGCAAAATGGTCGTTTTATAGGTCCAAGCCATGGGTTTACATAATTGATCATGGGTGTCTCCAGGATTAGATTAAATTAGTCACTAGTAGAAACAGTTCAGAATCCCTTCAGATCATGTTGCCCTATGGATCCATGTACCTTCTGAAGTATTCCAGGTATGAGTTGGGGGGTAAAGTCCCTTCTCATGAAGTATCTGGATCTATAGGGTGTTTATCAATGACATTGTGATATTGTGTTTGCAAGTCAGAAGCGGTAGAAGCAGTTCAGAATTCCTTCAGATCAATTTACCCTCTGGTAAACTAACATAACTATGGGAAATCACAATTTTCAATGGGAAAATTACCATAAATCATCTATAAATGGGCCATTTTCCATGGCTATGTTAAATAACCAGGGGGTGTTCATGACAGACTTTGTTGCATGTCCCATGGTCTCAGACAGGTATACAATCTTAGAGTCTAAGATTGTCTATCGATGTTGGAGGACGGCAATCAATCCATTAGTCGGGATTTATATACTCATTATGATGATTCCAAGTATGGGATGGATGACTTTGTTATATTTCTAAGGATCCAATATGCCTTCTCAGATGGTAATTGACCCCCATATCATACCCAAATAACTTTCTCAGAAGGTATTTGGACCCATAGGATAGAATTGTACCAACTATTGCCAGTATTAGTTTAACGGACAGTTTACGGGTTTCCTGCAGCTTTTCCCTCAAACCAACCCATTGAAACGGCTGGTTTCCTTGTTATAATCCCAGCAGAATCCCATTCTGATCCCATTATAATGCCGTTATATCACACGGGGTTTGGGTCAAAATTAAAGAGCTGGGGCTGAGAAAAACCACAGCTTTTAGATTACTTATTCAGTATTAATCTGGGGCTTACTAATTAACCACCATATTAATTAACCCCTAATTATTCAGCATTAATCATATTAACCATCCAATCATTAGAGCTGAACCCAATGACTTGACCGCCCGCAGGCCCGGCGGGCCTTCCGGGCCGCGCAAACTGCTGCCGCACCTTGGCTGCAAGTCGCTGGGGATGGCAAAGATACCACGAAACTTGTGGAAATTATGGAGCCAACAATGGATTGAACCCGGGGAAAACATGATGATTTGCAAAGCAAGTGAGTTTTGGGTGAGAGAAGTGATAGCTATCCCTGCATGCAAGCCATTCGAATGCGCAAGCATCTTTCGGGTCAAGATGAATCCCTCAAATTGAGGGAAGTGAGCAGGTTGCCGTAGAATGATTCGGATATCCCAACAAGCAATGACAGATGCCTCTAGCGCGCTATTAACTGCAGGTCTGTCGACCCCTCCAAACATGGTCAGATTGGAAGAAGTAATGCAAGTGATGAGAAATAGACTCAGGGCTATCGCGCCTGGCCTGGACGTGGCAGCGCAGCAAGCCAGCGTTCGACATTTGCTGACTCCTCTGTTAGATTATTTGCTGACTGAGCATGATGTGTCTTCGCTCTCTCCCATTGCATTCTCTGATCTGTTGTGGAATTTGTTTGCGGCCGCAGGGTCTCGCATGCAAGGGTCTGACAACCTCCAGTTGGTCACAGGCAGCCCAGAGGTTTGGTATGAGGCAACCGTAACGTGGATTGGTGACAAGCTTGCGACGAACCAAGGGCACCCTGCTCCTAAGGTTTATCCTGCATGGTCCTTTATAGCCATAGCGATCGGATGTGTGGGTTTGCTACTAGAGTCCTGGGTTGCTTCGGGTCGTGGTCGATTCTATGTTGTGATGTGTGGCACTTTGTTGATTGCCGTAGGCATTGGGAGATTGATCTGGCCGACTGAAGCACCCCGGGTGACCTCTATGCTTCCCTCTACAGCAACACCTCGACCCAACATGCAGGGGACCAGCAGGGATGACTTCTTGCCACCTCTTGAGCCTATTCCTGTGGAGACTACTACTCCTCCTCCTTCAGCGCCGCCATTCCCTGTTTCTCAGGTTGTGGAGACTTCGACTATGCCACGGACCATTGAAGTTGGTGCTGTGGTGGATCTCACAGGAGCAGGTAGTTTGGCAGCTCTGGCAGGACAGCGGGGAGTTGTGAGTGCGGTTGATGGAATGGTGTTTGAAGTCACTTTGCATAATGGAATCAAATTAGGAAACTTAAAGTCTGGTGACTTGGTGTTAGCTCCGAATGGTGGAGTTGGACTGAAACCATCAAATCCTGGTGTGACATCAGCTCCAGCAGTTGCTCCGATGACCAGTGCGGAGTTCTATGCCCCGTTGAGTTCTAGCACCATGAATGCTGCGCGAGCCCAACAGCAAGCGGGTCGCCTGAAAGATGCCCTGAACAAGTCCTATGGCATGCAGGCTATGGTGTCTTCATGGGCAAGTCTGTTCTGGCAAGCCGTGAAAAATGAGGCTGATATTTACGGCCTGGATGGAGCAATCATGAAATCCTTGCAAGCTCATGGCTATATTGGTCCTGGCACATTGGGACCGCCTCGCTATGAGGAGTTGAAAAATCAGTTGCAGGAAATCGAAACTTTGGGGTCAGGCCTGCATGGAGCTGGAGGAACTTTGCTACGTCCAGGTGCTGAAGAGCCAGTCCGGGATCCGGAACAACTTGCTTGGCATTTGAAGCTGCCGCCTGACCTGCAGCGAGCTGCTCCAGAACTCTACAGGAACATACGTGCTGAGGGAGTAAGCTCTGTCAGACAATGGGTGAATGAGCAACACCCAACCTTAGAGATGAAAGCCACCACGCAGTACCAAGACTTGTTCATGGCGGCCACCATCATTGATTTTGAGCTGGCGGATTGCAAGTCTGAACAGTCGCTGATGCACAAGTTGGCCACCTCTGACTCCTTGGAGATCCACCTTAGGAAACTTGGTGCCTTCATCTACTACCGCAGAACCAAGGACAAAACAGGTGCCCAGAGAATGCTGGGAGTTCGTGCGCCTGGAACAGGGGCTGACATCGCTCCTAAGTGGATGATAGACGACGCCAACGTGCACTCCAAGACTGAGTACCAACGCATGGAACGAGGAAGCAAGATGTCCAAGCTGGAATCAGGAGGTGGACACCAAGAATCTGGCGGCAAGCAGGGTGGCAAGCACCGTAAAGGTGGGGGCAGAGGCGGTAAAGCAGGAAGGAAGGGTGGGCAGCAGCCCACACAGGGCTGACGCAAGCCTGGAGTGCCGAGCGAGTGCCTGGATTGTCCATTGCCCGGCACTTGTGATGAGCATGAATGGACACTGCCGCACGGAGGTGCTTCAATGCCTTCGTTGCAGGAATTCATTGAAGAGGACAACCTTTGGCCTCTTCTTCCATTGCCATTTCCCGAAGTGGTGCAGTGGAAACCGCGGAAATCCTGCCGACTTAGAGCCAGACAAAAATTTCGTCTTCAAGCGTGGCGGGTTTCCAAAGGTATGGTCAAGACGATCAATGCCTTGCACTATGGCTTCGTGGAATCTTCTTCGCTGACTGCACTTGGCACTGGAGCCTATGGTGGCCGAATGAAGGTGACAGATGCTAGGTCACTGGCATTGCAGCGCATCTTAGCTAGAGGTGCTGCAGTGGCCAGGGCACGCCGGGACTGTCGTCTGACAGGCGTCCGTGACTCAGTTGCCGCCTTGCTGAAAGCACCATTGGATGATCAGGGCTATCTTCGACTCAGCACTGTGAAGCAAGTTCCCATGATAGCACACCTCATGGTAGAGCCCGATGACACCAACTATGTGAACATGCTTGAAGTCTTGCCACCTGAAGATGCGAGCTACTATGCCTTAGAAGAGAATGTCATTGAAAGATGTGGCAAGTCAGAGATCCTGTTCAAGGAGATTGAAGCACACTACGGGTTCATCGGGGGCACATTGGAGGAGTATTTAAAGTATCTAAAGCGTCCAGATGTTCAACATTTATGGAATTGGGGAACCATGGATGAAGTTCAGGCAATAGCTGGTATATCGACGGTTCTGAAAAAGGATGGTATTCACCAGCGAAAGTTAATCATGCAGGTCGCATCAAATTATGCTTTTCAGGACCTAAGAGAACGTGCACATTTAGGTATGGGAGGCGGTTCATCACTGGCACGGTGCTTTGTGGAAGGTGATTGCATGTCCATTGCAGCTTGTGATGAGGACTCAGCCTTCACCTATGTAAAGGTTCCTGAATGGATGACGGCATGGCAGGCGGGGCCCCCAGTGCTGGCTTCTCAAGTGTGGGAACTCCTTCAGCCTGAACTTCAGCGCCGAATCCCCAAACCTTCAGAAACATATGTGGCCCCAAAATACATGAGGTTGGCTATGGGCGGCTCTCACTCAGTGTATTTGTTAATGCGCATCAACCTGTATCACATTGGCAAGACTCTTTTCAACTACGGGTCAACTCTTTCTTTGAAACCAGAGGGCAGCATGCCTTCGGCTGATCAGCAGAGTGTTCTGTCGACTGAAAGTGCTGCCGTTGACACTATTGAGCTTGATGATGATGACTGGGTTGTGCAGCATGATACACTGAAAAACAAAGGGGTCGAAGGGGCCAACTACTCGGTTGACCAATGGTGTGAAGCAGTACGGGAAACGAAGAGACGCAGTTTCAGAAGTGTCGTAATTATGCACATGTTTGCAGGTGAGCGCCGTGCACAAGACGTGCAGGAGTGTCTGGAAGCTATGCTTGCGAATCAGGAGCCGGTCTTGATGTTGTCGGTTGACCTGGCAGCGGATCCCTTGTGGGACTTTACCAACCCTTGCACTTTCCACTCCATAATGCAGCTGGCGCGAGAGGGTCTTATTGATATTTGGCTAGGTGGTCCACCTTGTTCTACAGTAGCGCGATCTAGACACGCTTACTTCAAGGGTGGCCCGCGTCCTTTGCGTTTTAGGTGGTGTGTTTGGGGTAGGGCTGATCTCACTTGGTCGGAGCAACGGCGAGTTGATGAAGCGAACCGTCTATGGATCAATTTTTGGGCAGTTGCAGATGAAGTTTGTAGTCATGGCGGTGCTTATTTACTTGAACACCCAGCAGATCCAGAATGTGATCCTTACCCTAGTATTTGGATTTTGCCAGAAGTTTTGGGGTTAGAAGCGAGATCAGGGGCAAAGAGGGCTCTCATTCATCAGTGTCCTTTTGGGGGCATCGCGCCCAAGTTGACCTGTTTGTCAGGAAACGTGCGCGGCCTCATGGACATTGACGGAGTCAGGTGCCCTGGAGTTAGCGACACGCACCAACACGGCATGTCCATAGGTAGGAACCCTGAAGGTGGCTTTTACACCAGAAGATTGCAAACTTACCCTCCTGGGCTTTGTCTTGAAATTGCTAGGATGCTGTATGAAACATTGAGCTACATGCTTGCCAGCAACACAGGGCCAACTGGGGCACTGAAGCTGGAGGGGGAACGATCAGCACCAAGCACAACCAACTGGAGCACGTCTGAACACACTTCACGTTATGGTATTGTGATGTTGAATGAAGCCACTTCTAGACGTACCAGTACATTGGTGAACCCGCACCAGGCTGCCGTCTACGTGCATGTGGACGACACGGTGTGCATTGGCAGCGGCAAGCGTGGACCCCTGCATGCAGATACAGTGTTGGAGCAAGTTGTAGGGGGTTTATGCAGTCTGGGGTTTAGGGTTACACAACAATATAAAACAGATCAGTTGGATAAGGTGGTAGGCTACGAGGTAAACGCTTCTCCTGCTGAATTTCGATTGCCCTTCAAGAAGATGGTGGCGCTCAGAACCGCTTTGTTAGGTGTGGCCTCCCAGAAGAAGGTCAATGTGGCCGTCTTGAGATCACTTATAGGCATCTGGATTTTCGGAGCTTTGTTGAAGAGAGAATTGCTGAGCATCCCACATTCTATTTTCCATTTTTTGGAAGATCATGAAGAGTCAGGGGATTCAATGCTGGTACACTGGTGGGAGTCGGCACGTCGTGAAGTTAGAGCGATGGGCATGATGGTTCCTCTTATGGTTCTCCATGTAGGCTCCCCAATTGTGAATTGGTTATTTGCCACAGACGCCATGGGCGCAAATCCAGTTGACTTTGGTGGGTATGGCATCGCAGTGACTCAGATCTCCAGAGATGAGGTTCAGTGTTTATTACGACAGGGTGAGGCCACAGGAAAGTCAGTTGCTCTAGGTAGCCAAGGAGTACTTCACCCAGAAAAACCTTTACAACCGACAGTACCTTTTACCACTTTGCCTGACCGTTTCTTTGAGCCAGGCAGATGGTTGGAGGTGGAGCATGGCAGATGGGCCTATGGGGACCACATCACCATTGGCGAAGCCAGAACGGTGTTGAAGCTTGTTCAGAAGTTGGGCAAGTGGCCCCAGCTGCATGGACATGCAGCCTTTTCCTTGCAAGACAACCAGCCGACCGCATGCTCTATGGCAAAAGGTCGCAGCCCGTCTTTTCAGCTGAATCGCATTTTGCGAAAGAAGGCAGCAACAACCTTGGCGGCAGATTTGCGTTTGTTTTTGCCATGGGTTGAATCTTTGCGGCAACCTGCAGATTTCTTGTCTAGATTACAATGAGTTTCCTAGCAGACGTGTGTAGCTGCATTCGTCGGCTACACCCAGACCTGAGAGCTAGAGTTAGTGCAGACACTTTTGAGAAGTATAGGAAGGCTTTGGAACCCTTCATTGAGTACTTGAATGGCATGCACGACCTTCGTGTCCAAACCCCGGAAGATTTGGATTTCTTTATTTTGGAGTATCGCACCGAGAATGACTTAACTAGATCACAACAAGTTCTTTTGGTGGCGGCCATTGAGTTTTTCCTCCCGCATGTCAAGGGCAAGTTGTTGGTATCACGCGAATCTTTGAAGGGGAGACTTCAGCAAGACACCATCCAGCACACAGTACCTCTCACCCTGGAGTGCACCTACCTGTTTTCTGCTTATCATGCCTCGCGAGGTCTATGGCGACTGGGGGCAGCAATTGCGGTTCAACAAGGTACAGGGCTGAAACCGTCAGAGCTGCTTGGGTTGGAACCCGGTCATGTTCATGTACCAGTCAGCGCATGTGATTCTATAACTTTGAGATTGGGTGCAGTTAGGTCTACCAAAGTGAAACGCGAGCAGTACGTGATTGTCAACCCCCAACGTCAAACCACAGTTTATCGTTTGCTGAAACATGTTCATGCGAAAACGGTTCCTGGTCATCGTTTGTTTCCCTTTTCCTATGCTTGGTACAATCGTTCCTTCAAAGATGCAGAGAAGTACTACAAGTTGGTTTTGGGAACGACAGCTCATTCACCTCGAGCTGGATTTGCCACGACTGCAGTTTTGAATGGAGAACCTCATAAAGAAATCCAAACTAGAGGGCGATGGCTATCAGAAACTTCTTTTCACACCTATATTGATGTGGCGAGTGCCGCGCACATCAAGGCTCAGATTTCCAGTCAGCAGTTAGAACAGACGGCCTTGTGGATTGAGCGCCGTTTCTGGAGCTACTTCCCTGAAGTTCCAACATCATATGAGCCGCAAGCGGACAGATTCCATCGAGCGGATGAACTCCGTCCCACCACTGCCAGATCTGAGGTTGCGAGACAACCGCGTGCTTCTACCAGATCCACCAGGCCACTTCACGAAGCACCAGAAGCGTTTGTGGCGCGAAGACCAATGGGCCCAGCTTCACCAGGCCCAGCCTCAAGCTCCTCTCGGATCCACCATCCCTCAGCATGGACCAAGGGCAAGGGCAGAGGTCATCTTCGGCAGCGCCATGCCAAGCCGGGCTCGATCTTCGACTAGGCGCCACTGGAACTGGTGGGCTGTCCTGAAGCGCTGGTCGCAATCGTGGCCAGTGGTGTGTTTCTTGGTGATGACAGTGGTGGGGAGCTCAAATGGGCTCCTGTGGCAGTTTGCTCGTTTGTTGGGAGTAGCCGCTGAGCTGGGAGAGTCAAGTACAATAGTGGCAGCACATGCTTTGAACTTCACAACCACCGTGGCAGCATCAGCCACGGACATCCTCGTGTCCGCGACCACCAATGGGCTGAGCACAGCAGACAACCTGTGGCGAGGAGTGGACATCACCAATGTGATCTCTGACCGTTGTAGGGGCCAGCTCCTCCTGCAAGATGCTGCAGTCCTCCAGCATTGGCTCGCAACTCCTGATGCTCGCATCTTGGTGCCTTGCTTGGATGATAGCTTGGAAGGTGTCTTGCAGGCAGCGGTCAACACTGTAGCCAACAGCATGCCTGGCACGCAAACTCAGACAGAGCACCTTGACCTAGGAGGTCGTTTTGGGTTGGTTCAGGTTGCTGTGTCCAAGCTTGACCATGGACATCTTCGCCTGGAGTTTGAGTCGGTCAACATGACCTTTCAAGTTGCTTGGTCAAATCCAGTGTGGTCACATCTCAACTGGGATGTCGAGACTGAACGGACTCAAGTTTTGTTTGCCCTCAAACAACTTCTGCTTGATTTGCCTTCAACCTCACCTTCCACT
The DNA here is from genome assembly GCA_003297045.1 of Symbiodinium sp. clade C Y103. Taxonomy (NCBI): domain Eukaryota; class Dinophyceae; order Suessiales; family Symbiodiniaceae; genus Cladocopium; species Cladocopium sp. clade C. Next base: position 144,961 of record BGPT01002083.1, on the reverse strand, counting down.
AACCTTCCGGTAGTTAAATTGGAGTTTAAACCTCATTTGGCGCTGGAAGTTCGTGCACTGCTGCAAGCTGGATGGCGTCTCGGAGCCTATGGCCTGACGGCGTTTTCGAGCGCCATGGCTGATTCCTACGGATGGGTGGGCGCATTCGTGGGGTCCTTTGTTGCGGCCTTGCTTTGCACCCTTTGGGTTTGTCAATGCTTTTGGGCACAACAAGTGAGGCCTGGACTTTCTCCTATCTGCGATGGCCGTGTCTCTTGGGATGATGCTTCAGAAACACCTTCAGTCGGATCCTTTGAGCTGCTTAGCCCAACAGTTCGCAGTGAGGCCCCTCTGGACAGCAATGATCACTCAGTGGAGACGGGTCTTAGTGTTCCACAGGTGGCGTTGGATGGCACCGCAATGCCTCCTAGTCTTGGTTGACTGGAGCTTAGAAGTGAACCATCCACCATGACATCTTTNTGGAAAAGTTCAGCTTGCATGCCGATATTGCAGTGCCTTGTGGGCGGGTGACTTGCGAAGAGAGGTGGGCAATCAACGCTGCATGACTTGAGTTCAAAATGATGATTTGCAAAGCAAGTGAGTTTTTGGTGAGAGAAGTGATAGCTATCCCTGCATGCAAGCCATTCGAATGCGCAAGCATCTTTCGGGCCCGGCCCAGCCCAAACCCTGGCATCGTCCAGGCCGTACAGGGGTCTTAGTGTTCCACAGGTGGCGTTGGATGGCACCGCAATGCCTCCTAGTCTTGGTTGACTGGAGCTTAGAAGTGAACCATCCACCATGACATCTTTNGGGTCTTAGTGTTCCACAGGTGGCGTTGGATGGCACCGCAATGCCTCCTAGTCTTGGTTGACTGGAGCTTAGAAGTGAACCATCCACCATGACATCTTTAGGATACCCATCAGCCCTGGCAATGGAAAAGTTCAGCTTGCATGCCGATATTGCAGTGCCTTGTGGGCGGGTGACTTGCGAAGAGAGGTGGGCAATCAACGCTGCATGACTTGAGTTCAAAANTGGAAAAGTTCAGCTTGCATGCCGATATTGCAGTGCCTTGTGGGCGGGTGACTTGCGAAGAGAGGTGGGCAATCAACGCTGCATGACTTGAGTTCAAAAGAGATTTTTCCAAGGAAAATTGGGATTTCGCGAGGAAAAAGTGAGATTGAACGACGAAGAAATGGTGATTTAACCAAGAAAAACTTGGATTTAACCAAGAAAACCTGGGTGTAACCAACATGTGGATTTCACCAATGAAAAATGGGGATATCACTCTTGAAACCTGGTAATCTAACCAGCTGAAGTGGAGATCTATATAGTGGGGATATGACAAATAATCATGTGATTGGTGATTTTTGATGCATCCCACAAATGGGATGATGATCAAAATTGATCAGCATATTTTTTCAGAAGGGCTGAAGCAACCAACTAGATGAGGCGTGCCTCTTGATGTAGGTCAGAAAGCAGAGGGGTTCGCAAACCAACCCAACGTATCGAGGCACGGTGGCGTTTTGAGTGGTTTGAGGGTAGTTGGCACCTACGGATCGTTGACAGGTGATGGAGAAAGAGTTGATCCAATTTATTCCATTCCAAGCAGTTTATATGGGGTCAGCTTGTTGATGCCCCTGGAAATTCAAGGGTGACCCTCCAATCATGGTTGGGTTTATCAAGGACACACCGCCTTTCACGGCAACATATGCCCCGAATGCGAGTACAACTTACGAGTTGTTGGCCAAAGATCCTACCAACGCCTAGAAAGCGGTCAGAAGGCGAGAGTGGCCCAGTTCTCCAGAGAGAGTCTGTGATGGCTTCGCGTTTGGCTGAGGCAGAACTTGTTTTGATCCTTGAACAGCACGGCCTTAAAAAGGCGGCATAAGCCTTTAAATCCTTCTGTACATGTTACGTAGATTCCAGGACCAAGATATATGTATTATGCATTATTATACAGTGGTTTACGCTCACCCACTTATCCAATTTGCCAATTCGATATATCTACCACAACCCCAACACTTAATCTACTTCAAAAAACAACCTCAGCATACATGGGGCGCCAAAATCATTTTGTTCAGAGGTTAAATCCCTGTATGAATCAATGTTCAGAGGTTAAAATCATTTTTTGAAAGTTTTCAGAATGTTTGAGAGGTTTAATCTCTAATTACATAGATAAATCATGATAAATCTATATGTTTGTTTCGGTCACTTCCCCAATTTTTTCCCTACAAAAACAATACGTGGCCTCTCGTTGCGAGCCTCAGTGACTCAGTGGTGTCCAAGGTCGCCGTCTGCTTCACGACCCTGTGGCGGGGAGGGCCTCCGTAGAGACCTGCTGGCCTTCTACGCAACCCGCCAAAAAGTAATTTGAGCCATTAAAGCTACCCTGGTTGATTGGTTTCTATAGGGACTTATACTATCTGATTTACTGGGGATGATGATTTTCCTGAAATGGGGGTACCCCCCAAATCATCTATTGAAACATACTATTTTCCATGATTTTCCATCCAAAAACCATCCAATTTTTAGGGGTACCCCAATTTTAGGAAACCTCCATTTACCTTGAAGTTTCAATCCCACTACTTCAAATAGTGATTTTGGGGATGGTCTATGAGTTTGTTGTTGGGTTTACCACATGAATAGCAATCGTCTTGCAAATACTACAATGTGGGGCCCACAAACGATAGCTAACTTGGTTTATAACTTTAATAACTATGGTTCATGAGACTCAGAACTATGTATATATATATATACATATATAGTTATTGAGATTCATACACCAACTTCTAAATGGAGGGCCCACAAAATCCCAGAGTATAGTGATTTGGATAATTGGAGAATTACTCTGGCTAATAGATTAAGCTTAGGTTTTGAGTCATTTGGGGAGTTACTCTAGTTATATCCCATGATATACCCATTTGTAATGGGGTATGAGCCACTTATTAGCGAGTCAACCAACTGCATGCGTGTCAAGGGCGGGGCACAGGGTGTGTCCAAGAAAGGCGTGTCCTTCCAAACCCCAACCCTGGAGTTCCTTTCAAACACAGACCATCGTTTGGGCGGGATGGTTGGTATTTTCATACTGTACCTTTTTGGACACAGAATTATGGGGATGGGTGATTCCATGCGCCATATGTTTTTGGGATGAACACTTACCAGCCCTTTTGGTGTAAACAGAACGGGACCAGGTTTTGACCCACAGACATTTATTATCATTTATTTATTTGTTTTTCTCGGCAGATATGCATGAACCATGACTCCCGAAGGAGTTCAGTGCTGTATTTCAGGAGTTGGCGAACATACTGTAAGACTTGAAATTGCTCAATCTGCAGCTAAACAAACCTGGCAATTTTACCATCTACTATGTCTTTTATGCAGGAAAATCAATGCTTAAATGGTGATTTCCTTTCAGGTTAGATTGCCAGAGGGTACTGCTGACACTGAGGACAGACATGACGATGCGTTGGCAGACCTCATAATTCACATCAATGAAGGCCGGGGTACCCTTTCATGATACCCTCTGGTGAACTAACATAACTATGGCAAATCACCATTTTTAATGGGAAACTCTGCTATTTCTATGGCCATTTTCAATAGCTATGTTAGTTTACCAGAGGGTATAACACAGCAACATTCAAACAAAACTCCCAGAAGGTGACCCCCCATTGACAGGGCTCATTGACAATTGCTGGGGGATGCTGGGGGCCACCTTTCGGGGGTGTTGATTGAATCGCCATAAAGTATAGCTGATATCATACCATGGAAAATAACACCATGAATCACAATGATGAACTGCACATAAAGGGGGGAGTTGCCGCTGCTTTGTTGACCAGAGGGGTATGCGTTTGATCCAATTCTGGAGCAGGGTCTTCTTTGATGAGTTCAAGGGGTGTATCGGGATGATCAGAACCAATTATGGGAATCCCTAGCAACAAAACAGTTGCAATGGAATTTCGGGCTTTAAACACTGTCAGCAAGGCCTTGACGCCTCCAAAACTTCCCAAAAACTGTCAAGTTCTCCAAAGGAGGTGCAAAGGCAGTTCTACATGCCCCATGGAGGTTGGTGCCACTTCAATGCCAGCACTCCGCAAGCACCGCTAGTGGAAACGTGGACCACCTGGATGTCACCAAGTTGACCAAATCCAGCATTATGCTAATGATCCTGAAAAGACCTTGCACATATTGACAGTTTCTGGCTCGTTCATATGCCAAGAGTTTCAGAGTTGAAGACAATTCTTCATCAAGTCACATGTTTGATTGTCAGTAAATTACCTAAGTACAAATGGTGCTACTATTCTTCTATAACTGGTGATACAATATACATCCCCTTTACATTGTGCATTTGCTCAATCTCAACATGATACCGATGATATTATTTTTTCCTGGTTCAATTTCCCAGTTTGGCAACCTCATTGATCATACTCGCAAAGTTTCTAACTCAAAGTTATCATTGTTTGTTGCATGAACTCAAATATTGTAATATTAAACCGGCATTTTTATAGCGTTGACAGATCTCAAGGTTTTAACAAAAGTAATCGTTATTTGCAGCTCAAGCCCAATTTTTCTGCCACAACCTCTGAAGTGTTCTACCCCCAAAATCCTGATGTGTGTCTTTTTCATATCTTTCTCGGACCCCCCAAGATTGGGAGCCTTAAAGATGTGACGACTCCACGCTTTCCTCGCCCTCCCCGGTGAACATCGTCCGACCCAGGCGCCGTGGTGGCGAACATGGCGCTGGTGGAAGCGCGGCTACCCGCGCTGCTGTCCTCCGCGGAGGCTGGAGCGAGTTTCCCAGGGATCGAATGGCCATATGGCTATGGCTCAAAATGATGGTACCATTTTTATGGCACCATTTTTAATGGGAAATGAATATCAAGCAACCAACTATAGGGTTAATAATTTTGAGCCATAGCCATATGAATGGGAGATCAATATTGGAAGATCATTGGATTGGTTTAAGGGAAAATTTACAGGAAACCCATGGGATTTTCCCGTCAAATATAGAGGTTTCCTGTAAAATTTCCCATTAACCAATCCAATGATGGAAGATTAAGGAGATGATATGAATGGGGATATCAATATTGGAAGATTAAGGAGATATTCATGGGAAAAAATGACATATGCAAAGGATATGAGTTAATACCCTCCTGTACTCAAACGTGGCTAGCTGGGAATTCTTCAAACTAAATGGAGGTTTATGGTTTACAGCTAGAAAAATCACTGAACTAAATGGCGGATTTTCCATTGCCATTTATTTGTGTCAAACATGTTGATAGAACCAACATGTTCTGCATTTGTTATTTTGGGGTGATAGTTATAGTTGTATACTTAGTCTAAAGATGACAGGAAAGAATCCAAAACGCAGTGGTTGATCCTGAATTTCTCCAGCTTTTTGGGGGGTGTGGGGTTGTGGGGGTGCTCACGGGGGGTATGGGGTATTTCCATTCTTCAGACAAACCCAAATGGGGCTTTGGTTAAACACCATCTCAAAATTCAACATTGATTGACCAACCAAAGATACTAAGGCTACTAAGGCGTTGATATTTATGAAGGATGTCCATGACACACATTTAAAATCCGGGTATATACCCTCTGGTAAATTAACATAGACCCTGGCAGATAGGGATTGGAAGATTAGTTTACTTTAAAAATAGCTATTCTAAGATGGTAATGTCTTTAAGGTGATATATACCAGGGTATTTTAACATAGACCACCTTAACATCACCATTCCTTTAAGATGGTATTATTAATATACCAGAGGGTAATTCTATGTAGATCTTGCTGCCAGGATGATTGATCCGAAGCACATAGTTGGCGGATCCGAATAACGCGTCAGGCATTGGGAGAAGCAGATCCTGCTCTCTTGGTGGACGACCGGGGCAGGCCATGGTTCTGGCGATTTCATGTGAACAATGATGGTGAATAGATGTTAATAGTGGTTACCCTCTGGTAAACTAACATAACTATAGAAAATCACCATTTTTAATGGGAAAATCAACTATAAATGGCCATGTTCAATAATTGTGTTAGTTTACCAGAGAGTAATCATGGTTAATAATGATGAATAGTGGTTCTTAGCCCCTGTGTTCAAAACGATTCAAAACCAGCGTTGCTTGATGATTACAGTACCATCCGGTAATCAAACGTGGCGATGAAGAATTCCCCAGTCAGTTCGATGATTTTCCATTGCCATGTCTGATTGCTGGAGTATGGTGAATTCTACTAAACAAATACATTACAGTAGGTATTGTCTTTTTCCAGTCTGGGGAATCTCTATCAACCAACCAGTGAAAAGGCGAGACATGGTCTCGAACACTGCTAATGTTCGGAAAATGATATTTTAATCGGATTGTAGTGGGTATGTTCAAAGAAACTCTTGTAGTAACTTCCAAAATGAATAGAAAACCAACATGATGCTAAACTAGTGAAAGCTCACGTGGTCTTTTTTGGTTGCTTTGTACTAGAATCAATGTGGTATGGATGGTTCATTGGATGTTCAAATCATAGTGCCCATCCTTCAACAGATGGAATCCATTTGTTTTCGTCAGAAATGGGCAATATCCTTTATAGATCTTTTAGACCAGTGCTTTGTAAGCTGGGTATATCCGTATATCCCAATACACTCCGTGTTTGTCCTCGTTTTTTTTTTTTTCGGGGTGATACTCCAGCTTCTAATCACGCATTGTTTCCCATGAAACAACCCCACATATTCACCTTCAAACCTCTACCTTGGCTCCTTTTTGCCGGATCCCATCCACCAGGGCTAAATCCCCAATCAGATCCCCTGAAATCACCATTCTTGTCGGTTCAATCCCTGGAAAATCCCCTTAACTTATCATTATTAGATAGTTAAACCATGTTACCCTCTGGTAAACTAACATAACTATGGAAAATCACAATTTTTAATGGGAAAATCCACTATAAATGGCCATGTTCAATAGCTATGTTAGTTTACCAGATCCTCCACCGTTTCCCTGACGAATTTCTAAGCGCTCCAGGAGAGGCAGCGGCCCAGGCCTCCACCAGGTGCGTCTCAGCGGTGTGTCGCGCGCCACCCTGGTGCAGCTGCTACGTTGGGCCTATGGCGAGGCAGTGCCTGCCGTGGGCGCCGTGGCAACGAGACGGTTGGCGGGTGGCGGCCGAGGGGGCATATGACTGGGGTTCAATGGTGGGTAAATGGTGAGGAAAGCATGAAAAATGAGATATTTTAGTGGGATTTTACTATCTAGATCACCATTTTCGTTGGATTTACTAAATAGTTGCTAAGTGGGATGATCCTCCAAGTAAATGTTGAGTACACCGTACACCATGAAAAATGGAAGCTCAAACCAGTCAAGATTGGGATTTCACTTACTTGCGAGTGAGATGGGGAGGAGATGACTATAGTGAACTTGGTGAAAATAGGGAGATCATGAGAATAGTGCAACAAACACGGGGATTTCACCAGCAATATATAATTGGGAACATATGGAGATATCAATAGGGAAGATGGGCTAGATGGATATTATATGAATGTAATCAGTAATCAGCTGTTTTTTTTCCATCAAACAACCTGGTTGATTCGGTCATTTCATTGGGAGTTAACCAGCATGTATGGGGTCCGGAGTTTTCACCATCAAGCATGTGGTGATATGATATTATTTCATATGAGTTCATGATATGTTTCTGTATCCGCAGGTTCGAAGGGAGCTAAGGAGCTATGGGCATGAATGGGTATAACTATATGTTCTCAGTACCAAAAAAACAAGGAGCTACAAAGAGTTTAGTTTACCAACCACATGGTTGGGTAGATGGATCACATTTTGATATACAACGATCCAACAAAGAACTGCACAAGTGTCACCTGCCACCAAACTCAACCAAGGGCAACTATCTAAGACCCTCAAATGCTGGGTCTACGCTGCTTCAATCTTCTTCACATTCCAAAAACTTCTTGAAGTTACGGCAATGTCAGTTCGACGCAACTTACCCAAAGGTACGTCGTGAACTATCACTACGTATCGAGGTAAAGTTAGTTGTTTGGGGATGGATCAAAAGCATTCAAAAGCTACCATACAATGTCTACAGCCACAACAACCAGCTATTGCATATCAAAACCACGATACAATGGATTTTGAGCCATCATACAGCTTAAAAACTTGGATCTCCACCCACCAAACTGAGGCAATCTACCCATACACCATGCAAGTTAACAACGTACACCAAATTGAACATGCAATCTACCCATACGTCATGCAAGTTAACAACGTACACCAAATTGAACATACATCCCAAGTATGTATGGTTTTCGTCATGGTTGGCTTCAAACCCCTTCTATTTACTGTAATATAGTTGGACATATAATATCCCGATGATACCCCATGTTGGTTTAATTCACTTTGTTTAAAAAAATGACCATCATACTGTAGTTCCCCATTGCATACCCAAAGCCAGTTGAGCAGCGTTCACAAACTTGTCTCATTCCACTCTACTGCTTGGTTGATAGGAATTTCCATAATGGATGATGGCAATGCCTCATATATTGGATAGGATAGTAGAGATGCATAAAAAACAAGCAACCAACATTCATCACTTATTATCCAAATTCCCGGCTTTTCATTTAGAAAAGACAATGAGGCAACGTTTATCCACCATATCAACTAGATTCCCACATGTTGATGGCTAAAATCCCTTTGACATGACAAGAATATCATCAACCAACCATCATTGATCAACGGTATCCCAATTTCAATTGCCTAAAAAACATGTTAAATCCGTATGTCATGATTTAATCATATTTATATTTATATTACTTTATATTTATTTATACATACATAGTGATATCATGTGAAATCCTTAACTGTTCAACCAACCAATCACCAACGTCCGCCAGGGGGTTGCGGATCCCCCCCAGGCGGTGAGGACGCTGATGCCCTCAGCCTTTCTGTGGCCTTCGACCTACTGGAGGCGAGGGATACCCTCCATGACGCCTCGATGAGAACTGGGGGTACCATCCATGACTTCGGAAACCTCCAACATCCTCCAACTATGAAACGCGCAACTGGACCTTTGGATTGGATTCCTTCCATCCGTTGCGATCTTTTTTTTTTGATAAGAAGTATGCCAACCAGTTGTAGATGGTTGTCATTCAAAACTGATGTTGTCGTAGGAAGCCTGAATCCCCCATGAACTATATCAAGAATACCTACGATAGAGAATTAGTCTCAACTTAGCTCACTCTGAGCACCATCTGGTAGGAACAGCCTCCTGCCGTATGATTTTCTCACCTTCCCCACGACCGGTCACGCGTCTGTGAGGCGTGTAGCAAGTTTGAAGTCGAACGTTTGGAGACCCTTCTGAGAGAGCCTGGGCGCAACATGGGAAGATTGATTTCAGATGAATAATCATTAGCCATTTAATAGGGATATATCATGGGGATATAGTGTGGCATATCATAATGAAATCCGCTACTAACCCAAGGATGGCCAGGGGTGTATTCAATATCAGGGGAAGGGGCTTATATTCTTGCGGAACTTGGGGAGGTCCCACGTTTGTGCGGCTGTGGGTTGAACTTGGAGGGGTACCAGAGAAGCTAGCGCCGCGCGTTCACACTTATGGGTCTTATACGGTCCTACATATCAACCATAGAACGCTGGCATAGAAAAACCTGTCATCGCTGCATTGAACCCCAAACATCTTGAACTGCGAAATGCTTTGGAAACAACAACCATGTTTGACTTCTTTCACGAAGCTTTGACTTCTTTCACAACAGATTGAAGCTTGACCCGCATATCTTTTTTGACCCCTCCGTTAAACTATATAATATAATATAACATAGCTATTGAACATCAAGTTATTTCAAAGTTTTTTCTTGGTCAAGCAATCTATCAATGGACTATTTTCCATAGCTATTCTAGTTTACTGGAGAGTAGCTCATGACTCCAGCAAATCTGTCGGCATTTCCCTCCGAAGTGGATATGGGTGTCTCTGAAAATGGGGCATTTTCCCTAAATTGGCTATGAAACAAAGGGGAAGATTATCAACCGGAGGATGGCGTGGGGTGCCCTATTTTCAATCAAGACTATATGTGCCATGGCTCAATGGATTGGTTAATGGGAAAATTTACAGGAAACCATGGATTTTCCCATCAAATATAGAGGTTTCCTGTAAATTGTCCCTTAAACCAATCCAGTGAATGGCCCAAACATAGTTTATTTCCCAGAAAGGAGTATGGCCATTGCCCCACTGACAGGGCTTCCCCAAATCCCATGAATCCCATGCAGGTGGGATGACCCAACCCCTGGAATCCCATCGTTTTACCATGCCACATTTTGGAAATAAACAGCTAAACCGTGCTAAACCCATATTGGATGTGATATCACCCTCTGGTTCATCGGTTATTCTACGGGGATTTAACCATAACTTTTTTTGGATGGCAAATTGAAGCCACAACCACAATCGGTTTTTTTTGATGGGGGATAATCATGGGGCTGCTCCCTTTCCGGCTTTCCCTCTTGCGGATCACCCCAGGAGACCCTCTTGGAATCGCTGGATCTTCCAAAGTTCGCGTCGGTGCTCAGGGAGAGTCACGTGCGGCAGATTCCGGGCCTCAAGTGGCTGGTTTGAACGAGTTGGGAGGGATCACAACATGAAGAGATGGGGCCTGGATGTGAGTGCGTTGAGCACATTTGTAGACAAATGTATGTGTATATTGTATATACATATCCCCTATATTTTAGTACGGATGAGTATGGCACATTTGGGTGACAAGTTTGGATCTTTTGTTTTGTGCTTCATTCCTACAAAGACAAGACTTGCTTTGAGAAGGTATCTAAAGACCGCACCAGACATGGGAGAAGAAGCAAACATTGGTAAAGGGTTAACAGTGACAAAGATAACATAAGCCTCACCATTTTTTCTCAAAGAAACCTACATATAGCTGTTTGCTGTTCGAAGCACAGATTCCTAGAGGTTCAAAGGCACATCTACAGGAGAATTTGCTTTTATTGGCTCCACAAGGGGTTTGTTTCATGTATATATTCCATTTGATCAAACAGTTGCAGGAGGAGTTCCCCCTCCCCTACTACTGTACAGTAGTATGCTTGATGGAATATTTTTCTTTTAATGACTTACTGCTGCGAGGCAAGGCCATGGTGGAAGTTTACTTTTCAATGAAATCTGATCTAGAATATCATACAACAATAACAAATTGGTTTGGACCAGTCCTAGATGCTTCCCCTTTTGAATTTCCGGGCCATTTTGAGGCTTTACGGTACAAGTTCGGGGGTGGCGACCAACCGCAAGCGGAAAACGGTTTGCAACTAATTTAAAAAGTGAAATGACAGTCTTGGACTGCAAGCATCAAAAAATCGAGTGTTTACAACCAACAAATTCTCTTGAACTACATATCTAAATAACTGTCTGCTTTAACCTGAAAACATACTGTGTAAGTGGGTGATCGAAAACAGCAAACGCAATTATAAGATATATATTTGTTTATACGATGTCGTGTTCTATATCATATGGTTCTTAATATATGTATATTGTATTATATATAATCCAATAAATATATAGGGGTATATTACATAGCGTGTATATATATATATACATACATAAATATGTTTGACAACATGTGTTTATACACATTCACATCGATGTCTTGAACCCAGGCAAGGCTGCATGCGCTTTGCCTTGCACAACTTCGCTCCTCGGCACTGAAACATGGGGGTGTTGTGAGCTTCTATGGGAACACATATCTTTTCTGTTGTGTTACGTGGAAGTACCAAAACAAAACAATACAAACACAAATTTGTATATGTGTCCATGTACATCTTTCATATGTATATATGTGTTTGATGATATTATGTACCCTTTGGCAAACAGGCCCAGCTCCGTTGCCCATGGTAATACTTTAGACATCTTTAGACACTGTAATTTCTGTGGCCACATGGTAATACTTTAGACACAGGAATGGTATATAATGATACATTATACGAGATATACATATATGTTTACATATTGCTGTAATGCGGCATTCGTCTTGCATGTTTGCATTTGGGGACATATCATGATCATTTCATGATCATTCTCGGATGGGTTGGGATCATTTGATCCCTGAAAGTCCAGCGTTGACAAAGGACCAGTTGGTGGATCACCCAGAGCTCTTCATGAAAGAACTCAGCGAGTTGCCGGAGACCGTGGGGGGGAAACTGCGGTGAACATCCTACATGTTCTTTTTAGACGCAGCAATGGAACGTTTGTTTGTGATGTGAACGAAATGGAGATTTTTGTGACCATACGAGGGCTATCCCATCAATGAGTCAAGTGATTCCAGTTACTAACGAGTAGCTACTAGTAGTTAAGTGGGAGACAATCATATGAATTCCAGGTGGTTGGTGAACTGGGATATATCCACTATATATCCACTATAGATACCATTGCATACCCTATTATATTACCATTTAATCCACATATTTTGAGAATATTTGAGAATATTATATAGTGAGTTCTTATAAATATATAGTAGATATAGTGGATACAATATAGAATCCAATACTTACTAACCATCCACTGGTTAGAATATTTGATCCTCACCATTAAAGAATATTACAGTACCATATAGTACCATATATAGTGATATAGTAATAATGATATAATACCATATATAGTGATATAATACCATATAGATCCATATTCATATAGATCCAATTAGATCCATATAGTACCATGAAATATTCCAACCACATCTCCCAGGAGGTGGTCTCGGACCTCTTCCGCCTGGGCCGCGTCTGGAAGGACGCGGAGGAGGGCGGCGGGCCCACCGCGGCGCGGCGGACGGCGCCGGCGGTGCCCTGGGGCGTTAGAAACGATGGAAAAAATGCTGGTTTTATGGAAAATCACCAATTTTAATGGGAAAATCCACTATAAATGGGAAAATGGTGATTTAATGGGATTTAATGGGATTTTAATGGGATTAATGATGATTTGCCCTCTGGTAAACATACAAAAAGCTATTGACAATGGCCATTTATACCTAGCGAACCTAAAACCTATCAATTTGTAGGTCGCGACATCAAAACCTGGTTTTCCCCATGAATGGTCTTTAAAACCTGGTTTTCCCCAAAAACCTATATTTACCCCCATCAAATCATAATCCATTATCTACATATACTCCATTCCCCCTCTTTCAAGTGCTATCAGGATCGAGCGGTGCCTCGCTGTTGTTCAAGAAGCCGTGGCGACATGGGTCGCAGGGATATGGTGAATATGCGGAATATGCTTGCCCGACAAGCTGCATTCTTCGTGTATGATCTGTGGCACGCGTTCCATTTAGGAATGGGGAAGACATTCGCTGCTTCAGTCTTAGCTCTGATCTCGGACCGGATGAGAAGTACAAACGTGGATGCACGCTTTTCGGAGATGACCAATGACTTCTTACAGTGGTGTGAGGAAACTAAGGTGACGCCGTACATCACCGGCATCACGAAAGATGCAGTGGGGTGGCCGGACAGGAAGACCTTCCCCAATGGAATGTCGAGTAAAGGCCACGTTACAACTGCTTTGATGAGGTTTATTGCTTGGTGGCTTCGTGTGCACGATGTGTCAGATTGTCTTTTGCTGACCATGAGTTTCGAGGCAGCTGAATCTCTGAACAGATGCATGGAAGAAATGTACTCTGAAGATGTGTAGGTTCATGAACACATACCAGGCGCTAGCCCGACATTCATTCCTATGATCAGGGACGAGCACTTTTTATCTACATGCCCAAATTCCACGTCTGTCATCATGTGTTTGATGGTTGCGTTGATGCTGAAGGATGGCACTTTAATCCGTTGACTTTCGCAGTCCAGATTTCAGAGGATTTTATCGGAAAGAAATCGAGATTAGCTCGGAGAGTCGGGCCATCTCAAGTCATCGTTCGTGTGCTAGAGCGATCGTTGCAGGCGGCATGGAAATATTGGACGGAGTCAGGATTCATCAAAGGATGAAACTGTTGATTGTTGAAGAAAAATTGCGCGCGCACAGGATGCATGATGCGTTTGTGGGAGTTTGATGAAGGAATGGGCAGAAAGAAGAACATCCAAAAATTGCAAATTTTGAAAAACCTGGTTTTCCAAGCGCAAACCTGGTTTTCCCCTTGTGACCTATAATTTTCAAGCTCTCGGGTTCCCATGGTAGTCGATTTTCCCATTAAGAATGGTGATTTTCCATAGCTATGCAAACGTTTACCAGAGGGTATTGAAAACACGTGGGTTTTGGTGATTTTGTTGTGATTTTGTTGTGATTTTTGCTGATGATGTGACGATTTATGGGATAAACATCGGGTGAATCATGGGAATAAGTCAAAAACAAGTCGTGCATTTGGGGATTTTTTGGTAATTAGTTGCACAGATTTGTAGCTAACATACATTTATCCACTATCGAAGGTGTCTCTTATCTGAGCATATTTTTGTTTGTGTATTTCTGTCTGAGGCGCTCAAAGCTCCAGGAAAATGTGAACCGGTTTTGTATTTCAAATGGCTGTGTGTCAACGCCTATTAACCCTTTTTTGTTGTTTTATGTTGTTCTGCATGAACATCCATTTGAGAGCTGTCTGGTGCATGGTTTTGACGCAAAACAACAAATATGATATAAATTTCTGATGATTCCTGTAGACTTCCTCTTACATACATCAAATAAATATATTTTGAATACCCTTTAATCCCTTTGAGTTGCTGGTGACAAAGCCTACTGCTTTCAAACATGAAAAGTTAGAAACAACTATAGATACGGTGTTTTTCCTTTAGAGTGTCCCTCAAATCCATCCATTGTAACGCAGTCAGGTGCCAAGTACATTGGTCAGCGACCTGAGTCGCCTGTTCGATGTGGCGCAACTTGGCTCCGACGGATGGATGGTTGATCATCCAACGCGTGCATCAGCGGTGGAAGAAAGGTGGTATGATTCTTCACTTGCATATCTCACTCTCACCAAATTGTTTTAAAGTTGGGTTCTAACCCCCATGATCTACATTATATATATATATAAATATAAATATAATATGCCGGTGTAAATATATACATACATATAGACGCATATGTATATATACATATATACATAGTATGCAATTATGTAGCACAAAATCCATGGCCGTCAGCCGACGCGTCCCGCTCCCCGAGGCGCCAAGAAGAGCGGGAAGACGATGAGCATCGATCACCACGCGGCCTGGCACCCGACTGCCGGGTGGTGGTGGGCGAGGACGGCGGATGGCAATGGGAAGTTTGGATCCTCAAAATGGAATACCCTGTGGTAAACATACAAAAAACTATCAAAAATGGTGATTTATAGTGGATTTTCGCATGAAAAATGGTGATTTTCCATGATTTTCCATAGTTATGTTAGTTTACCAGAGGGTATCCATAACAACAAACAGTAAAAATTTGTTCAAACAATTATAGACCATATAAATACTCCTACCAGCATATCAACCACTATAAACCAATCGTACGCCAAATAATTTAGTATATACGTCTACAACTATAAAAACCATGTTAGCCATAATTGTTAACCACATAATAACCATATAGAAACCATACAATCAGCCCATAATAACCATATTCATATACACCCAATTTATTAGACATATAGCATTTACTCCCTACATAAAAAAAAAAAAAAAACTATATATATATATATAATCATGTGTCAAAACAATATACTGGTACATCTGTATATATATATATACGTGTGTCCGATTATTATCCATGTGGTACCCATATATTCACTGTGTTTTTTTCCGGCAAATCCGGAACCGGCACGACGGGCCAGGAGATGTTCCTGGCGCACAGCGTGATCTTGTCCGCGCGCTCGGATTTCTTCAAGGCCGCCTTCTCCTCCGTGCCTTGGCAGCAGGGGATTTCATGGAGATTTACTGGGGTTTAATGGTAGGATCCATAGTAAATCCATGGAACATGAATAAACATGCTGATTTTCATAGGATGTTCATGGGATTTTCTGCCAAACAATGGTGATTTAATGGATGTCTGTGGTAAATCAATGGTGTTTCAATGGCATATCAATAGTATATCCATGGAATAGTGATAACGGTGAAACGAATTGGGATTAAACATAATGTGACTAAGAAACATTACTATACTTGATGGTGGTTAAGTCTCTGGGAATGCTACATTTTGTTATAGATAGCGTAAATAAATGTTGATTTGGTCATAACAAATTTTAAAATGTAAATTGTCAATAGCTATGTTTGATTGGTCATAACAAATTGGACATGTCCCATAGCTATGTTTACTTACCTTAAATCATCTTGAATTGTCATTGCTAGTAAAATATACTATATATATACTCTTAGCAACAATGATGACAAATGTATACAATTATACAGTTGTTCTATTTTGTGTGCGTGTGTGTTTAGCTAGCGTAATAATTGCCCAGGGGGGACATATCTGATACCACATATATAGAAAAATATGTTCTTGTATATCCATAAATCCACAGCAAGATTAGCCATGGGATATGTCAATATGGAAAATAGATATCTGACACGTCACGGACACCAGCTGTGGAAATTACTTCTGAATAAACAGGACCTGGAGCGGGGCCAACGATGGGAGACTGACTCAGGTATGTCCAGGAAAAATGATCGGGATACGCAGAATCCCTAGTTTGTAGATGATGTTCCCATTCAAAAGAATGGTGAACGTCCAAAACCACCATGATATTGCCCAATTAAATTAGGATAGGACAACCTATAACTGTTCCGTCAAGATTTTGTTGACATGGTCAAGGATTAGTGCCTTATTCATAGGTTTGTTTGCACCTATAGATGGGAGGCAATCCCTGAAAGTCAAATGACTCATGTTGCTCCGCATGGTTGTGATTCACAATTCACAATCAATGAAGGGGTAAAATGAATCATTCGGATTTTGTGGGTAAAGTGGGTAAACAGGTCAACCTAAGAATAAACCATTCCAATGAAGGTTGATTGTTGGGTACCCCTATCTGAGTGGGATGGTTTATGATTGTGTGTAACAAGCGGGGGGTGTCCTGCTGTGTAGGACATGGTGGAGCGGAATTCGTTGATGGTCACTTTGCAACACTACCGGGGTGAACCTTGGCCAGCCGCATCATGCGAGGCCGAGGGACATAGGAATGACAGTTTAATGACTTCAATGGTCTTGGTGGTTTCAAGTTGATCACCATGGACGCATTTATTCACGTTGTTTGATCTTTTTGAATGGCTTGAAACTGTCAACCAAATCATGTGTGTAGGGATCAAACTTGACATGTACACTGGTTTGAAAGAGTTTGGCATTTCTTTTTGAAGGTCTTGAACAGTGAAAAAGATGACTTAGTGACCAAAGTCTTCGATGATGCTAATTGACCGGGATTCTCACATGTTCGGGGTACCAGAACATGAAGCTGCATGTGTATACTTATGCGACTTATGTGTATATATCATGTATGCATACATAGGACATAGGATATTAGTGGGTGATTTGTGTATGACTGATACCAATACCTTAAGGGGATCCCTACAATCCCTTTCGCGTGGTATTTTAAGGCCAAAAGCATGGCATGGTTTTCGGATGCGATTGGAACCCCCAACCATGCTGGCATTTCCTGGGATTGGATCCCAAGTGGGTCAGCTTAAAAATCATGATATATATATATATATGACATGGCTGATGAATTCATATTAATCCTATATATCCCAATATATCCCACTAGAATAGTCCATGAAATCTCGTGTCTTGCTTAACATCTCCATGTTTCACTACGCCAACGTCCGCCCCACGAGGATCGTCCCGGGCGTGATGCCATGTTGGCGATCCTCTACTTTCTGTACACAGGCGGCCTGGCGAAGGTATGGACCCAAAGGCAATGGCGGAATAACTATGGTTCTCAATGGTTACTTAATGGTTATTGATGGTTATTTAGAAAATGTTCATGGTAATTTGAGTACTTTTGGTTAATCATTTACTCAATCATTTACTTAATCATTTACTTAATGGTTACTTTATATGATTGTTCTTAATGGTTATTTGTACAATGGTCATGGTTGACAATGGTTATTGAGGGTTATTATGCTTATATAATGGTTGTGAATGGTTATTAATGGTTGAAATGGTTATTAACGCCTATTAATACTTGTCGATGGTAGAAAATGGTTATCAAATACCCTCTGGTACTTGGACAGTTTGCAAACTGGAAACTATGGCACACTGAGCTTGGCGGTTATCCTTATTACATCCCAATCAGACGGTTTTTGATCCCCGCTAAGTCCACATTAAATCGCCATGAAATCCCAAGCTAAATTGGGATCGTTCCCATTGAAGTCACCGTGTGTGGTTAATGATTTAGAATGCCAAGATTATGGAATCCCCTGATGGGCCAGGCAAAATCCGAGTCCCATCGGTATCTCCCCACTTGGGGGTGCAGTTTTTCGGTGAAACAAATGGCTGTTTTACAATGTTTTGTTTACTGGCCAAGAAGTTCGGATAGAACTTAGCCGGGCTAGCTATGGTGATCCATAGATCCACTTAGTTCATCTTAGTTCCATGGTGAAATAAATTCCATAAGTTTGGATATAGCTATTGCAAATTGCCATAGAAATAGTTGGTATTTTCCCATACAAAAAACATTGTGATTTTCCATAGTTATGTTAGTTTACCAGAGGGTAACTATGGTGATCCTTTCATATCCACAAATAGTTCTCTGGTTCACCACAGCCCCGCAGTCGCATGAGGCAAGACCAGCAAAGTCACTGGCTCCATCGCCATGGACGTCCTGTGCCTGCTGGGCGCCGAAGGCCAGGCTCGTTTCGAAAAAAACCTTTGCTTGGTTCCGAAATGGAGAGGACCTATGGAATCCTCGGGGATACCATGGCAAAATGACCTATAAATAATGCATTAATAAAAGGGATATCATGGCAAAATAACCTGTAAATGGGGATATACATGAGAGTATTCTCACCAACAGCATGATATTTAGGGTATTCGACCACCTCCCCAGGCCCCAGAGTACCACATCCCTCACTTACTACTGTACTAAGAGTTATCAAGAGATTAGATCAGATTGCAAAACATTGAACTGGGGTCAACTTTGGTTGATTCACAGTCGCTTTGGACAAAGAGTATCGTGGATTTTCCATCCCCGTGGCCATTTCCACCACAGAATGGTGGACTTAAGTCCAAAATCTGGTACCATTCTATGGTGACCTAACCATTTTGTAGAAAGCAGTGGGGGNTATGTTTTGTTGTGTAAAGATAGTTTTTACATATTGTTCCATTTTGTCAGTGGAATTAGATTATCCAAGAAAGTTGACAAACACTACCATTTTGTAAGCGAAGTGTTCATGGGCGAAGTGTTCATCTCCAAAAAGATTGCCAGCACATTGCTGGCAAAAGTATTTCTATTTTGTCAGTTTGTAAGAGTTGCATGAAACAAATTACAACGCCAACCAAGAATTCTGGTTGACAGGCCGTGCGCCTAGAAAATGGTTCTGGCTGCTATGGATTTGGGGTTGAAAATTGAACTCAAAGATA